>VZRE01012786.1:203555-263901 GCA_013396775.1 Cephalopterus ornatus | reverse complement strand
GGCGGTTCCGCGGCGCTGAGCGGGCGCGGAGCGGCGCGGCCCCGGCGGGCGCGGGGGAGGCTCATCGCCGCCTGCCCCGCAGCGCTCCCGGAGCCGCCGGCCCCAGCGGCACCGCGCTGCTGCCCTGGGAGCACGGCTATTTCTAAGAGAGAGAGAGAGAGAGAGAGAAAATTAAAAATTAATCCCCAAAGCCCTGACATCGCTGGCGGAGGAGCCTCCAAACTGGGAGATTTGGCGACTTTTTGCGTTTTTCCAGCCGTCGTTTCTTTTCTGTTATTATTGTAATTCTGTGCGAAAGGAAGTTATGAACAACTGCAAGTCAGGAAGTGGAAATCCACACCGGTTGTGACAAGCTGGGGCTAAAAACTATTTCATTATTTATATAGATGTGTCTATCAACGTTCTGCTTTTCATCCAAAGAATAAAGGGAAATACCGGCTAGTCCTATGTTTGACGGTGAATGACAGACCGCATCTGAGGAAAGGAAGGACTAAATATATCAGCTAAGAACACCACCGTTATTTATTGAACTCAAGAGACATTTTTTTAACCCAAAGACTGTTTGAGCACGAGATATAATGGGTCATTAAAAGGGGAGAAAAAAATTTAAAGGCCCTTTTGCTTCTGAAGCGCAGCTAACCTCAAAAATAGGAGCAGTACTTGTAAGACAAATACTCAAATTAAGGCTTTACATGATGAATTTTCTATCCTATGGATATCAGTTTTGAGATTACAAACCCAGAAGATCTGTAATTGATCTAGCACCAGATAATTTCAATGCCTAATATTCCCCAGGATTGCTGGAGTACCCTAGGAGCTGCGTCGGACTGTACTCGGGGTATGCCATGGGCTGTATTCAGAGTATTAGCTGCAAATCCAAAGTTTTCCGGGAAAGTATTTCAGTGATTGAAGTCAAAGCCTCCATCGATCCCATTCCCACCAGCATTGACGAGTCCTCCAGCGTGGTCCTGCGCTACCGGACCCCTCACTTCCGAGCCTCAGCACAGGTGTTGGTGCCCCCTCTTCCCAAGAAGGAGACCTGGATTGTGGGCTGGATCCAGGCTTGCAGCCACATGGAATTTTACAATCACTACGGGGAACAGGGGATGTAAGTATTTCCAAGAGCGCGTGCGGGTGCGTTTGCCTAGCGGGAAGAAAGAGCGGGAGGGCCACGGCCTGGCTGGGGGATGGTGGATTAAACCCAAAAATTATAATCCAGATTTTAAACCTCAGCTCCTCTGAAACTTAGCAGGACTTTCTCATATGTTTAAAGTACAGGAGAGCTTGTCTCTGTCCTATTAAAGAAGTGGGTGTTCTCTTCGAATGGGAATGTGCCTGCCCAAGCCCCAGTCGAACCCCACTTTCGAGTAGGAACCCAAAAGCAACACTATTTCACAACAGCTTTTGGGCAGCAGTGGAGATTCTGAAGCCCCGGGGCAGCCCTACCACGGCAGGCACCCCTGTTTTGATATGTGTTTGACACGAGTGGTTCTCCTGACCACCAGCTCCTCTCGCCTGCATCCCTCCTCCCCATCCCAAAACTGCGCATTGAGAAGCCCCAGGGAAAGCCGAGGGCTGACACTTGTGGCACAGAGCCGTCCCTGGCGTGCTGTGCTGCTGCTGCAGAGAGCTGTGGCTGGGAGCTCAGTAGCCCACCAGCTTTGGGAGCACATTTAACGTCACAGGAGGAATCCTGCTTGCTTTTGCCCACGGTAGCAGGCAGCCCACGGGGAAAGCACAAGATGCATTTAACCCATTGATAATTAAATTCTCTGCATCACCTTGGAGCAGGGTGAAAATTTCACGTTACCCCCCTTATGAGTAATGTGCAAATGGGAATATATAGGTGTATATGTGAGGTAGGGGAATATAGGGGCTGTTTGCACACCAGAAAATCCCCGTTTTACTGGTCAGACAGTCATAGGGAGACAGGAATGAGTCAAATTAGAACGTCACCTCCCTGCTGAGAGAAGTCGTGTCTCCCCAGTCCCCCACCAGCTTGTTCTCCAAACACTGTTGCAGGCTTTGGCCCGCAATTAATTCAGCTCCAGCACCTGATCCCTAAATGCCTGCACAGAGCAGCAATTCTGCAACTCACGGTGCTGGGCAGCACGAGGTGCAGCCTCCTGGTGCAGCAGAAATCTGTCCGTCCAGCCACGGGGACAGAACCCGAGCGCAGAGCGCGGCGCTGGCAGATGGGTCAGTGGCTGCGGGTGCTGATGCTGCCCGGCCTCTGGGGGAAAGGGAGGAAGGACGGCAAGGTCAGGTCCGAGCAACCCGCCCTCCTGCTCATCCCAAGTGCCCTGAGTCAGGGGGATGCCGGCTCGGCCCCTCCAGGGTCAGCCTGGGTGGCTTAAACATCACTGAATGAGGAGTGCTGAGGGAGGAGGGGAGCACGGAGGGCTGCAGAGCAGGGCAATCTCGGACAACGCAGCGCCTTCCTGATGGCCTGAACATCTGCACGCACACCCCGGCCCTCCTTCCCTCCCTGCTGCCTGTAAGCCCCGCCGAGGACACGGGTTCAGCATCTCAGCATCACGCGAATCAGGCGCTGTAAGATGAGGACCAGAGGGAAGGGCACGCCGAGGAGCAGCCGGAGGCGACAGGCTGCCCCCCTTCTGTCCCCACGTCCCCTCTCAGCTCAAGCAGAAAGTGCTTTGAGAAGGGAACTGGCACCTGGCAAACACCAGCAGTGCAGACCGGCTTATCTTGATTTTAAAAGTACTTACAGCAGGCCCGAAATCTGTAGGCTTTTTGGCTCCAACGCCGTCTTTAGCAAGGACAATTTGTTGCTCAGATGTTCCCAATTCCAGGCCTTTGGGATTTGCATGTGTAATTCTCAGGCTCATTTAGAAATCCTGCCTTTACTGACCAGCTGCAAAGGAAAACAGAGAAGTCCACTGTATATAAATACAGCTCAGAGGCACTGAAATAAAGAGGACTGGGCAGAGAGTGATGCTGCCAGTGCTGCTGTGGGCTGCAGACCTCAGCCTGGCTTTTTATTTCCCTGTACCTGAGTTTCTCTGTGTTTAAAATGAGGATTTCCTACGGTCTGCCCTTGCTTGAATGCTTTGGGACCAAAAAATAAAAGGAGTATCTACCAGCTAAGTGCTGTAAACAGGTAGAATTAAAAACTGCAGCTGTGTAGGAGAGCTGTTAGCCAGAAAATCATGGAAACAAAGATTTTTCCCTAGGAGGTTCATTGACATTTTACTGATACTAAAAAAGTTACCCGAACATAAGCAGGAATTGGTCTGCTCCTCCGCTCTCCTTCTATAGACCCGTTGCCATCTGAAAGCTATAAATAAAGGCATTTGGGAGGAAAGGCCTCTTCCAATGCCATCAGAACATGCTCTTGGAAGACCTTTATAGAGAGAGGGACAGGACACAAACCTCTGGGAAAGGATGGGCCAAGCCTTCAGCTGGTGTAACTCGATGTAATCCCACTGACCTCCACAGAGCTGCATCGATTTATGCCAACAGAGTATTTGTCCCAACTTTCCATGATGGAGAGAGGCTACTGCCACATACATATTTTTAATCACTGTGGTGACAGGCAAAGAGAAAACTCCAAATAATCAAAAATCAGTTGGTCAAACAGAGCACCAATACTTACAGCAGGCTTTGGATTAGTTTTTCACCTCTCTGCTGGGAAGTTGGTAGCTGTGCATAAGCTGGCCATCATATTGAGGATGGAAACAGCTGAGAAATACTGGAGCAGATGGAGCTGTGCATAATGCTGCTATAGGGATGGGAGCTACAGAGGGGATAATTTAGACACATGCGTTTAAAGTGGCACTGACAATTTTGGGGCTAAATGCAGCATTTTTAGATGTAAAGGAAAAGAATTAGAGCTCAGATAACACATAAATGCTGGCATTGTTTTACGTGTGACTCAGTAGATGCTGCTGGGTACATGAAAACCACCAGCATGAGGATGTGGATGTGCTCTCTGACCCTGCTCTGTGCAGAACTGGGGCGAACCCCTGTTCGGGCCATGGCTGCTGTTGCTGCTCCCATCATTTTGCAGGGTTTTACCCTGATCCTTAGGGAAGGTGCTGCTGTGCAGAGGGGAGGCACCAGGATGAGGCCAGAGCTCTGACCTGCACAGGAGCAGGTGCACCAGGTCCCTGCTGGCATCTCCTGGGGTGGGCTCTGGTTTCTGCACCTGGTGGGACCTGTGTCAGTGGCTGGGCCACGCTGGAGTGGCATTATCAGCCTTGTTTCTCCATCTCCATGGAGATGTGCAAGAAGCGGTGCAGATGGAGATATGCAAAAGAGAGAGATAAATAAATTGGAGTTGGAATAATACGACCAGCCAAGAATCTGGAGAAGTTTCAGGGGGATATTTCTCCCCTGGAGGACGGGATGGGGCACTTGCATCATTACATCATCACTTTGCCTTACCGGGCTTCTCTCTGGTGAGATTAAATCTTCCGTGCCCTGCAGCAGGGACACAATGAACTGGAGAAATCAACTTGTGAAGAGAATAAACCCCCAGTCCTAGGGAGGGAGGACACAGTCAAAATTCGGCAAAGGAAAAAAAAGGGTATTCTTTTCATGGGAAGTGAAGGGAGGTCAGTTCACTGTGGGAATTCACCCCTCCAGGGGTTTAGAGGAAAAGGCTTTGCTGCCCTTGCATGGCCCCTGACCCTCACCTGTGCTGTGAGCACCCACCTTAGCCCCCTTAAATAGCTTGTCCAGTCAGATTTGAGTCTGCTCAGTCTGCTCAGCTGAACCAGCAGAAACTGATCCTTTTTTCCTAATGTCAGTTTTCTGCTAGTTTTACTCCCTGAACCAGCCATGCATCAAACATTGCTGCCACTTCAAGAGACGAGGCAGGAACAAGCAGCTGGAGGGTGGGGGGAAGAGGGACCACAGCAGCACAGCTCTGTCAGCCAGGGAACAACATCTGAAATTTCCTTCCTGTTCTTCACTCTAACTCTGCCTTGACTTGCCTGATGTGCTGCAGTAGCTGAGAGAGGCCCTGTAAAGGACAATTTAAAATTAAGCACTTCTGGCTGTCAGGTTTTCTTTCTTTTATGAGTCCCCAGCGCAGGCCAGCCGTGGAGGGAGGCAGGTGGGAGCAGGGATGTGAAATACCTGAGACAGCATTTCCCTGCACCCACCCATGGCCCTGGTACCTGCATGAGCAGGGGCTGCATCCCAGCGGGGCTGCTCTTGTTTAGGGAGCTGCTGGAGAGAAAAGTGTCGGAGAGCACAAGGTTATGCAAGTCCACCTGGCCTGTGACTAGTTAGGAGCTGGCTTTAAGGACCTGGAGCTGAGGATGCAATAGTGCCTGTCTGAAAAGGTTAACTGGATGTATCCACACTGCTGGATGCCCAGGGCTGGAGGGTGCTGTGCTGGTGTGCTGTCACTGCCCAGGCCACTGCAGTGAGTGCCCTGGTGGGTGCTGTGAGACAGCGATCTGGGGGCTTGAGATGAGCTGGGGGCTTCGTTCTGTGCGACAGAATAGGAAGAAAAGCGTCTGAAAGAGGACTAGGAGGCTTAAACCTACATAAAGCTGCTTGCCTGTCAGCAGCAGGGCTCTGGTTCTGACACAAGAAATAGCTCAAAGTTCCTTCTGGTAGCAAGAAGACATTTGTTAAGAGAGGATTCTTGGCAGCTCCAGTCATTGATGATGCCCAAACTGACTCTGAAGGTTTCAGGGAAAGGTTTAGAGCTTGTTTCAGAAACTAGCTTGTCAGTATTACAAGCCAGAAGATTTTGGAGCTGATCAGCTATAGTGAACCCATGAAACCAGATAGCTTGGTTTCTTTTCATTCCTCTTCCCTGCTATTGTCAGCAAAGTGTTTACTGGGCACTTTCTGGTCTCTCCTTGGCTCGACACTACCAAAGAAAGATGCTGATGCAGCCAAAGATCATTCCACAGCATTCTTTCCAAAATCATCCAGTTGTTGGCATATTATTTAACATAGACATGCTCTGCAAGCAAAGGCTGCCAAGCCTGGCTGGCACACAGGCTCTGCTGTAGCACCAGGCGAGGGGCAACCACCGCCAGCAGCAACCACCATGCAGCCTCTGCTTTGCTCCAGTCATGGGATCATCATGAAGCCTCATTTTTCACCTCATTCCAAGCTGTGCAGATAAAGCGTGATGGTTTTGAAACCCTGGGGTTAACCACACACCAGAATTAGGCACAGTGTGCTCTGTGAAGAAACACAGGCCAGTTTCTCGTTCCCCATTCCTGCCCACGCCTTTCCTTAAGCTGGGTGCCCACCTGGGCCACCCCAGCCAAGCCCAGCCCTGCTGCTCACTTTGCTCCACCTTTTCACTCTTGTTTAAACCCCAGTCAAATCCTGAGAAGGTCCTGCAATTCTGTACTGGGGTACTGGGAATGAAGATGGGGAGAAGCAGATATTAGTGGACCAGCATTTTCTGAGCATCCTCTACCTGATTCTCCCACCATTCTCCCACCAGCCTCTGACCCAAGTAGGCTTGAGCAGCCCAGGAGGGTTATCAGCCTCTTGTAGCATCTCAGGTCCTGGTTTGGCACCTCTGTACCTGCAGACATGCTGTGGTTGCACCTTAGCACTGTGCCTGTCACAGAGTCAACCTCCAGGACACTGTCACATCTCATCCCTGGGTGACAGCCAAGCTGAGTACCAGCCACTGTCTGAATGGAAAGTAATCCTAAACCAGCTGCTGAAAGGGAAAGAGCCCCCAGATGGGGTTTCGGAGCCGGGCTGTGCAGTGGGGAGGAGGTGGGGGCAGAGCACGACCTCCACTCATCTGCCTGGGCAGATGCGAGGGCTGGGTCACACAGCGTCCCCGGAGCCTTCCCCTGCTCAGCTCTGCCTGCAGAGCGTGGGGGTGGTGAGCCAGGGCGACTCTGGAGAGCAGAGCATATCAACATCTCTGCAGTGGACAGGGGTCCTGGCAGGACTGCTCAGGGATCTCCTTTTGGCTGCCTTCACTAAAAATTTTCTTCCAGGGAAAGGACTCCCTCTGCCTGCTGGCGATGGGCTCGGGAGGAGAGGATTGCTGCAGCTGCGGTGCTGTAGCTGACAGCCGCCTGTAAATCTGTGCGGGGAGATGTTGTGCTTGCATAACCCCTGGTCCTGCGGCTCAGAGCAGCCCTGCAACCCCCAGTCCTGCTGCTCGGGGCGTCCCCTGGCCCTGCTGCTTGGAGCATCCCTGCATCCCCCGGAGCACCCCATATCCTGCCTCGAACTTCCATCTCCCGGGCTCCCGCTGGGCATCCGCCTGCGTGGCACAGGGGAGGTGTTTGCTAGGACCCCCCGCTCGCGTGGAAAAAAGGATAAATGAGATCTTTAAATCCCCCACGGTATCCTCTAGCCAGAGCCAGACACAGCTCACTGCTGAACGATCCAGCAGCTGCAAACATGGAGGCAGTTCACGGTCATTAACTAATTAACAATCAGAACAGCCTTGTGAGACTGTCACATCAGCCCGGCCCAGAGCAGCTCATCCCAAAGCTGTGCAAGAGCCGGCCAGGCTGACACGTACCCCCACCCACAGCAGCCAAAGGGCTATTTTAAGCTGCAGCACCAGACTTATGAAAGGCTTGGACAGTCACCCTGACCCTGACGAGCCTCAGCGTGTCCCCTCTGTCTCCTCCCGGGGTAAATCATGTCCCAGCCCGCAGTAGGGAGCCGCAGGGCTTGGGAGGCTGGAGCACAGCCCAGAGTCCCAGCCCCAGAGCAGGGTCAGGTGCAAACACCACTGCTGCAGCCACCCAGCCCCTTCTGCCACCTCGGTGGCTGGGACACCATCCCTGGGTGGTGGGGAGAGCTGATTGGCAAGAAAGAGGGAGAAAGTATCTTAGAACCACCTCTGCCAGCCTGTTTTTTCTAAAAGAATGTCCTTAAAACACCTGGTGTGCGCTGAGCATGTGATCTGTGGTCGTGCAGTCTTAGTGCAAACGTCTGACCCTTTTTCTGAGACACAGCAGTATGCGCTTCTACTGGCGAATCTAATCTTAAAAATTAAATTGGAAGTTGGTAAAAAAACCCACTCCAATTTGTGCATCAGCAGTACAAGGTGACAGGGGACCATTTTCACTGACTTTCTTGTTAGAAGGACTGACCTTTCTGTCCCTCTCACAGATGACCAGCGCAGGCAGTTTTACAAGCTGCTCGACCTCGGGGTCTCTGATTACTGTAACACCATCCCCAGCCCTGAGCCTGGAGTGCAGCCCTTGAGCTGGGTCCTTCCAAGGGCTGGAGAAGGATGGGTTACATTTCCAGCGCCAGGCAGACAGCAGAGAGGGACAGTGGCTCATCCAGAGAGAAATTTAGGGGATGAACGGATCAAGAGCAGCCCTACTGAGAAGGAAGGTTTTAATGGCAGGGATGAGCTCCTTCAGCAGGATGGCACGAAGGGCACAGATTCCAGTAAAAGCTAAAGGGGGAATGCATCCACAACTCCTTCCCAAAGTCCAGCATGTTTCTAAACTAATTAATTAATGCACTATCCATAATTTGTTGTTGATTTACGGCAGGTCGAGTTGGGAGCTTCCCGATCTACTGGACGGTAAAATCCAGGCCATCAGTGACTCAGACGGAGTGAACTATCCCTGGTACGGAAACACGACAGAAACCTGCACCATCGTGGGCCCCACCAAGAAGGAGTCCAAGTTCAACATCAGCATGAACGACAACTTCTACCCGAGCGTGACGTGGGCGGTGCCCGTCAGCGAGAGCAACGTGGCCAAGCTCACGAGCATCCACAGGGATCAAAGCTTCACCACCTGGCTGGTGGCGACCAACACGGCCACCAACGAGATGGTGACCTTGCAGACTATCAAATGGCGCATGAGGCTGGGCATCGAGGTCAACCCCAGCAGGCCCCTGGGCCAGCGTGCCAAGCTGCAGGAGCCCTCTGCCCAAGAGCAGCCCCAGGTCCTTAGCAAGAATGAGCCAATACCACCCAGTGCCCTTGTCAAACCCAATGCCAATGATGCTCAGGTACTCATGTGGAGGCCAAAGGATGGACCACCCCTCGTGGTGATACCTCCCAAACATCGGTAATACACACCTGGCGTCCCCGGCACCAAAAAGGGAGAAAACAGAAACCTGAAGCAAAACAATCACTTAGGTATTAGGATACACATGTATAATCTGAGCAAAATCAAAATGCACTTTTTATTCATTCAACAAATGCAACCATTCTACCTTCTCCCACTGGGACGGATTTCACTGTGCTAAAGCTAAAGAGGAGACCTTTGGACTGGGTCTGTCTCATCACTGGATTCCTAAGGGAAGAAACTAACACTGATGTCTACCCTATAGCTTTTTTTTTTTTTCTTCCCTACTTTAGTTCCTGTTTGAATTTCAGTCTCATTAGCTTGTCCAGACTGCCCAGAACAATTAAGAACATTTTATTTGGGATTTTAAGAATTTTATTTTTTTTCTTTTTGGTTGAGAACGAAACAAGTTCCTGGAGCAAAAAGTTGACTATTTAAGATAAGGAATTTTTTTTTCTTTTTTTTTTTTTTCAAGCAGTAAGGTTCTGAGTTGCAAATCCAAGTCATGCGGCCTTATGTAGACTTTGCTTTGCATTGCCAAACTTTTGCCTTAAAGCTATGTTTGAAAAAAACAACCAACAAAAACACCACCAGGCAGAATGTCCTTTCTACAGAATTTTGGAGAGAAAATTTTGAAGCAAGGAATAGATTGTCATTGTGGCACAGGGCTGATGGATGAAAAGGGCACGAAACTGGAAGAAGCGAGATAAAAAGAAAACCTTCCTGGTTTTAAAACCTGGAACAAGGAAGCACGGAAGTAATCTCGGTTTCAAAGCAATGCAAATAACAAACCTGCTGTCGGATGGCTCTGGAGTGGGAGCTACCAGGCCATCTCTCTACTTTGCAGGAGGGGTAGGAAGCAGCTCACGCTGCTCACCTGTGGTGATTTCAGCCTCCCGTTAGCATTTTAATATGGGATAACCTCACAGCTGGAATTGTGGCCCTGGGAGTCAACATTAGTCAAGGGGTGGGGGGGGAGATGTGCCACTGTGTTTGTTTTTAGGACACACAGATGTTTGCCCAACTAACCCATAGTCTCACTTTCTCATGGATAAGAGCCAAGGGCTCGTGCACTGGCTGTTGTTGGGTGAAGCTCTGTCGCCAATTTTCCCATGAAATTCCAGTGACGGTGCTGTACAAAGAGCAGGATATAAAAAGCATCCTTCTGAAGTCATTGGAGACTCATGGGTGTCAGTGAGGGCAGATCTTATCTACCAAGCCTACCCAGCAATATCCATAATTCAGGAACAGCCACATCTGAAAACTAAAGGCACCCATTCCCAGCAAACACAGCAGCGACAGCTGGGGAAAACTCTTCCTCCCGTGATAACAAACCGCATTGGGGTTAGGAGATCATTTTCTTCCCAGTGACCTCCCGACCTACCTGACTGTCAGCAATGGGGTACAGACAGGACCATGTCACTGTCCCTGTCTGGTCATGGCACAAACATCCACTGTAGCAAAGGGTGATGCCCGAGAAGGTGCAGGCAGGGCAACACCTGAGCCTTGGGTGTGGATCCGCAGTGAGGAAGGAGCGTTTGGAGGAGGAGGTGGAACCTGTAGGTTTCAGTAAGGACCAGATGGCTTCTGAGATAACCAGCTGCACTTCTGCAGAGGAGAGCGGCACAGAGGAACTGTTTGAATGGGAGGGACGTGGTTTGCAGGCAGAGGAAGTTCTATGGTAAAGGTGGCATCTGGAGGCCGGGGCACGGGATAGGGAGCAGAGGATCTGCCCCGCTCCAGCACATGGCCCGAGGCAAATCACTTCCCTCTGCAGCTCCTTCCCCTAGAAAACATTTCTTCCTCATATTAACAACTTGCCTCAAGAGCTGGGACTGAGGAGAGCTCCGTGTGCCAGGTACAAGCCTGGCCCTGCTGAGCTGGTCTGAACAGGTCTCACAACCCCACACGTGCTGCTCAAAAGGCTCTCCCCTCGGAGAGGCACCAGTTAGCTGCTATTCCCATCTTTATCTTCCACATGGGACATTACCAGCAGGAAATTCTCCTTCCTCACTTCTCCACAGCCACACCACCTACTTCGGCAGCAGGTTCGACGTCACCCCCTGCCCAGGGAACACGCGCCCAGGTGTGTCCCCCACCAAGACAGCCTCAAACCAGCAAACAAGGATCCTGGGGCCCTGCAGCCATCCCCTCATCTCCAGGGGAGCCCACCCTCCTCCATCCACTGGCTTTCAGAGATGTTCAGCCACGGAGCTGCTCCCTTCCACGGCGGATCTCCAAGGTGGGAAGTCCAGCATTACAAGCAGCTTGCAAATGACTGGACTGGATCAAACCCAAATCCATGAGCCAAAGGGTGCCTAAGTCTAGGCTTTGGGACTATACAGGATGAAGCTAGAGAGACTTGGACTTGCACAGTCACTCTCTGTATTAAATTCCGTTTTCTTACCTGGACTCAGATCCAACTATAGCTCTACTGGCACAGCCCTTTGGGACTTGTCTGTATTTTCTCCGAGGCAATACATGCAGAAGAGGACAAACTGTGAGCTGTGGGTGAATAGCTGATCACGCTCACACGCATCTCAGCTGCCACTGAGGTGCTCTCCTGGGTAGTGCTGTGGGTGGGAGCAGAAGGGGGATTTGTGTTTGGTATTGACTTTGTCTCCAGGTGCTGAGTACTTAGAGTTCTCACTGATGTCAGCATGGGTCGAAGGAATTGGACCCAGTTGTCTTAATTAGCTGCACGAAGGAATTCCAAGGAAAGATTTCTTCTCAGTCACCAAAAACCACATTCAGGGAACACCTATGTCCTTTTCCACTTAGCTTTGTGTTGGACTTAGTCTCCCAGTGCATTAAGTAAATCTGGTTCCTCCTGTTCCCTCTACCTGGTGGACTGGATGCATCCATGCAATTTGGTAGTAACCTCCTGGCTAATTTGTCCTGTTGCACTGAACGGACCCAGCTAAGCAGTAAATACAAAATTCAAATTTCACATTGGGGTCAGCTTTGCATGGACTTCTCCCTTCCCAAAGAATGCCTTTATCCTGTGCCTAGGTCAAAACATGCCCCTCCACCTCCATTTGCATCACCAGACATGGCACAGAAAGTGATGCTGCCTCTTTTGAGATTTCATGCGTTGTGATTAAAAGTGATGTTTTTCCAATGCTGCTTTGTTACAGAACTGATGGGGACAGATTGTCTATAAAAGGAAGGATGGCTGGAAGTAACAGGGCTCTAGACACCACTGTTGCTCCAGCTGGTTAATGGCCGTGTGGTTAGAACAGGGATTGGCAGGGTCCCAGTGGGGACCTAAATATCTGGGGACCTGGGACATCCTGCACTGAGCAAGGTGGTAAATGAGGCAGAGGTAAATCAAGCTCCTTCTCAGGCAGCTTTTTGCAGAACCAGGAATACACAAAGGATCCGCTGGGAAGGTGATGGGGCACCGACACGGGATACGGGTGTACGTGAGCGTGTCTCTGCCTCACCCCTCCCATCAACGATGCTCAGCTCCACAGCCCCAAATCCCCCCAGGAGCTGAGCGTGCAGCCTGAGCATCCCTGTCAAAGCCCTGTCGTGGGGCAGGGTGGGAAGCAGGAGGGCTGAGACCCTCCCCTGCACCCACTCCCCAGCCAGGGCCAGGCAGGGGCTGCCGAGCACGGCCGATGTGCCGAGCAGCATCACGGACCTCGTGGTTCTCCTTCCCTACCCTAGACACCGAGATGAGCGTGGGAAGAGAGGGGCAGCCCCTCGGAGAGTCAGTCAAGACCCTCAGCAGCCTTGGGGAGGGGGTAGAGACCGTTGAGCCGGCGTGGCAGAGAGCAAGGCTGGGCCCGGCAGCGGGGGAAGGCGAGAGCTGCCCGAGCCCCGGCACCGCCGTCCCTCCTGTCCTGGCTCCCGGCGCAGCAATAAGAATCGTCCTTGGTCTTGCAGAGATACTGTGAAAACAAAACCAAGATGTACCGAGTCTGGACACTTAACAGAGATGTAAAAAAAAAAAAAAAAAAAAACAAACCTGAAACCCTGCTTTTATAACAGACGGAGAAATAAAGTGAAATTTTCAAACGCGTCTGCCTGGAGTCGTTTGGGCGGTGGCTGTTTTTAAACAAATGGCTCTGTGCTCACGTTTCAAGGCAGTGATAAACACCATATTTACCAGGAGTGCCTCCTCTCTCCGTATCAACTCTTAGGCCACAGCAGACAAAGGTTTCTGGTGAAAAACACCGACATCCTGCATTTTTCATTACCAGGCTGCTGCACATCTTGGGGCAGCCGGAGCCGGGCTGGTTGGTTGCAGGCAGCAGCTGAACTTCCGCACAGTTCGGCTTCCTGACACTGTTTGCTTATTTAGCAAAAGCCAGGTCAGATGTTCGCTGTAAATACCACATCTGGAGAGAGTACAGCCCTGGGCAAAGGAGAGGGTAAAAGCTGCTGCAGACCACGATTGGTTTTCGAAGACTACCTGTATTCGTTCCATTATTCGTTGCTCCCCTCAGAATTACCACGTTTAGCTTCTGTTTGCTTTCCAGTAAAGGAAACTGCTGCCATGAGTTCTGGAGAGCAGGGGGTGTCTGGTCAAGCAGCCAGCACAGCTCCACTGCTGATCCCTTAAATCCACCCTGGCACCTTCCAGCTCTGTCCTCCGACTCCTCCTTCCACAGCCTGATCCCACTGCAGGCTCTGTCCCACTGGCTGTGCCCAGGGAGGAGACACAGGTTTCTCCTTTTTCCATTTTTCCCAGGGGCTCGACCGTCACCTGTGGGGCCCCCCCAGCAAGGTGCAGCTCACACCAGTGTCTCCCCTTTGCCGCACCTCCCTGGGGTGAGGGAAAGCCTGTTCCAGGCCCGTTACACCCCTCAAAGGTCGCAGCCAACTTTGCAGAGCCAGGCGGCAGGGAGACCTGGCACCACCACACAAACCCACCAAGGTGTGTGCCCACATAATCCATGGAGAGCCACACAGTCCATTTGGGAAACTCCACCAGCACGTGGCAGTGACACAAACCCAAGTGCAGGAAGGGAAGGGAAGGAAGGAAGCGTACTGGAGGAAAGGAACGTGCATGGATGGAGCCCGAGCTGGGGAGAGCATGGGCTCTGAGTGGGATTCCATTCCACAGTGGAAACTGTCCAGCCTCATCTGTTGATAGCAGGTTAAATTTAGATGTCCCAGTTTTGGAGGCAGGGAGAGGTGGGGAGGGGACACCAGCCAAGTCACAGCTGCTTTGGGTGACACCCTGAAAAAGCCGAAAGCACCTGGTCACTCACTGTCTGCACAGAAACATGGGAAAACGCCCTGCAGGGGAGGAGGAGGATGGAGGGAAGGACATGGGCTGGTGAGCCCAGCACAGCCTGGGTGGTGCTGGAGCCCTGTTCTGGTGCTTCAGGTAACACTAACACCCCTCCTTGACTGCAGCGCTTCCATGAATGCCAAGGCTATGAATTAAACTTCACCTTTCTAGAGGTTTTGTCCCTTGGCTTTGTGATTCTCTAACCTCAGTTTTAAGCAGACTGAGGCAGCGGTTACTTCATTTGAAGAAATACCCTCTGACCCCCACAGTTCCTGCTTGAAACTCTTCGTAGGGACTTCCCTTTGCTGATGCAAATCAGGTTTTGTTTCCTATTTCTCCTCTCTCGCATCTTAAGCTGCTCATGTGCAGCAGCTGCAAACACTCATTTTACTCCATGTTTTAAAGCAAAATATTTTTAGCAATGCCCTGAAGAGCTTGAAGCATCTATTAAAAATAAAATAAAAATACAGTGTCATGAGTTGACACATGATTATAACAGAGCTCCTCAAACAACCTGCACTGAGACTCCAAAGGGCTGCTTTTAGTAACCTTTGTAAATTGGTCCCTAAAAAGCTGTCTGTTGGGGACAGAGTCTTGGCAAAAAGCGTGGTGAGGGACTGGCACAGGTTGCCCAGAGAAGCTGTGGATGCCCCATCCCTGGAAGTGCCCAAGGCCAGGGTGGACAGGGCTTGGAGCAACCTGGGCTAGTGGAAGGTGTCTCTGCCCATGGCAGGGGGTGGAAGTAGATGAGCTTTTAGGTCCCTTCCAACCTAAACCAGTCTGTGATTCTATGAAGAAACCCAAACATGGCAGAGCAGCACTGGAGAGCCAGGCCTGACTCTACTGCGAGTCATATCTTCGGGGTTGTCCCACATTTCCCCCAAGCTCCGCATCTGCAAATGTTCTGTGAGGAGCCTGGACCAGGAGCAACTCCAGCACCCTGCTCCAGGAGAGGGTGGTGCAAGGGGGGGGTCACAGGTCCCTTCCAGCACTGGGGGGGGTCTGTGAGGACGCAGAACTGCAGCCGGAGCAGCACCACAGTCCCAGGAGTGGAGCCACAGCACTTGAGCTTATCTTGGGCACAGGGAACGGTCGGAGTCCCAATCCAGGCACTGGCAGCACAGAGTGTGCCTGCGTGAGATAAGGGCAGGCAGGGGGAAGTCCTGGCTCTGCAGCAAGGGACAGACACACGTTTGTAGAGAAGGAGCTTTGTGACCTTCTAGGAGGTGCAGAAGAAGGAGCGGGGGGGATGGTGCAAGACAGGGAACACACAGCACAACCACAGGGCCCCTGGGGGGGTTGATCCCACAGATACATGTAGGTGTGCAGGGCTGAAAAACGTGTGGACACGTCCAAACTCGTCCCTGGGTGAGGAAGAGTCATAGAACCATGAAGTTGGAAAAGACCTCCAAAATCATCGAGTCCAACCTTTGACCAAACACCCCGCTGTGAACTAAACCAGAGCACTGAGTGCCTGTTCTCCGTGCCTGCAGGACCCCAGAGCCTCGTTGCTGCAAGAGGGAGGACAGGGATGGACTCACTGCTGACCCAGAGCTGCTCATCCCTGCGAGCCACTGCCACATCTTCCCAGCCCCTGGGGCTCCACATGACATTTATCTAGGAACAAAAACTCCCCTGGCACTCCCAGACACGCTCATGGCAAAGCCTCATGCAGGATTATTTTTCCTTGTAAGCAATGCTGGAAGGAAAGCACAGGGGACACATGAAAACTAAGAAGGGATAAATAAAATGTGACTTCAGCCTCCGAGCCTGCAGCGCAGGGACACGTCCATGGCTGACAGGGAGAAGGGAGGCAATTCCACACCAGACTGCTGGAAAGGAGAGACCGGTGTCCCTGGTTCCTGGGCAGAGGGGTGGCACGAGAGGCAGTGCCACAACTTGCCTTCATCTTCCCATGGCCTCTGGAGCAAAGGGCTGAGATGTCCAGCAGCGCTTTTCCAACCTCCCTTGTCTCTCACAGGGATCTTACTCATCCCTGACACTCACCCCACATGTGAACACACCACAGCAGCCACTGTGGAGGCTGAGAAGCCCATCCTTAGCAGGACGATCATATCAGGAACATGTCTGGTTTCTTCTATGGAACATCACCAGGATTTTGGACAGGGACACACCAGCCCTGACCCCAGCACTGCTCAGGCAGGAAGGTGGCTGTGAGGGACAAGGCAAGCCCAGGGATACAGCCCAGCAGCACAGGATGAACTTCAGCCCTGTGATCCCTTCCCAGTCTGACAGCAGTGGGATGCCACTGGCATTTGTCCTCCAGTCACCTCTGCATCAGAGCACTGTGGCACACAAGGGCCTAAGGAATGATGTCCTTCCCTTCCCAGGAGACAGAGCCAGATACAGCCAAGACCACTGGTACTCTGCAAGACACCCATGTTCTGGAACACCGAGCATTATACAGTAAAGACCTTTAAAACATGAGATTAAATATTTTTCTCCTACCTCTCTGTGACAAAGGTATGCTTTCTTTGCTCCTTTTCCAGGAAAAAGCTCTTTTCTTTGTTGCTCTTTTAGCCCTGGAGGAAGCAGAAATCCCTGGTCTGGTCTCCCCACGGGTTTGGGGAATCTTCTCTGTGCCTCAGGCTGCCCTCTGCCCACCACAGTGTGACACTATCCCTGGTGCTGTGCCATAGCAGCATCACCAGCACTCGGCTCTCCACTGCCTCAAGGCCACAGCGTGGTCTCAGGGGAGGGGAAAATAAGTGTGTTCTTTCATTAGAAATAATTAAGACTCCACCTTTGATAAAAGATTTCTGCTCATACCAAAGTGGCAGGAAAAGAGAGGCACAACCACCTTAGCACAGACAAAGGGATAAGCTCCTTCAGAGCAGTGGTGGAGCAAGTGCTGTTAGTTCTCAGAGGATTAACCAACATGGACAAACTACTGGAACGAGACTCCAAGTCCTTGACTTCTTCTCCAGGACTGCCAAGACCGGGGCTTTCTATGTTAGCAGCTTTACTCTTTGGTGGACATCTGTCCCAGAAGAGGAGGGGGACAGAGGCCCCATGACCACAGGCCACTCGGCACAGATGTGACACAGCCTGTGACAGCTTCTGGCAACCACCAGACGAGAACCACAAGCACTTGCCAAGTCCTTGAGTCATCTAATGAAAATGCAGATTTCTCAAAGTCGACTTTGCTGGGGTTTGTGCGTATTCCTGTAGGCTTGTGGTCACGATCAGCCTCTGCACTGCTCAGCTCCTCCAGCAGCTACTATGGAAACCGGGAGCAGCACCCGAATCTCAAGGGCAGATAGTTCACAGGGTTGGGTTGTTTCAACCATTATTTGGGAAGCATTGCAAGAAAATGGGTAATTCTAAAGGCACTTCACTTGCCAGGAGTTAAACAGGTACCAAGCAGCAGAGCAGAGACAACCCCCAACTGCTCCCATCATTCCAAAAAAGAACCTTTAAATGGCTCAGCATGCCAGCATCACATTCTTACCAAGCCAATCATTTCCATAGCAAGAGGTTTCTGAGCTATCTGGGGGAGCACAGCTGATACGGCCTGGAGAGGAGGTGTCACATGCCACAGCCAGGGGAGATTAATGCAAAGAATTTAAGGTCAATGGTTTGGGCCAGCTGCTATTTATAAAGAGGAAGGAAAGCAGAACAACAGTTTCACCTCTAGGCCTTAAGAAATGTTGTCTAGTCAAAGAGAACACACTGGGAGGGGAACACTTCAATCCAGCTTCACCTTTTCTTCACCTCCAACCAGCACGGTTTGGAGCATTCTCTCCTCTGTTCCAGCGCTGTGGTCCCTGGATCACCAGCACTCGCCCTCTTCCATCACATGGGCTGGGAGGTCACACACAAATCCCAACAGTGCTGCCTCTAACACGACCCACAGCACACCCGGCTCCATAAATCCAGGGCATATGGAAAAGCCTAGGAGCCTATGGCCTTGCAAAGCCTCTCCACAGCTAAAAACAAGCCCTTCCTTGTACACTGAATTTCCCACATTTCTTCCTTCTTAAAGGGAACCCACCTAAGGTCATTCCCAGGTGCAGAGATAGGAAGGACACGTGCCACAGCAAGGACAGGAGTTAGGACAGACACTGACTTTTTAGGCTGACTTGAAAGAAGCGATTTCTTCAGGAACTGTTGACAAATAGAAGTTGTTTATAAATGCTGGATGTGAACAAACAAGAAATTATCAACTATTTACAACTCCCAAAAGTGACCACAGGCCCACCAAACCAGAAAATGCCACCTGTCATATCAAGTGGTATTAAAAAAAGAAAAAAAACCCCCAAGAATGTTTCTGCTGAAAATAGAAGAAGCAGAAGTACCCCAAAACATCCTAACAGGACCAACAAGATAAACCCATCCAATCTGCACGAACTCAGCTAACACACGAGATACTATTTCAAATACCTTATTCCAAAGAGCCACAGGACCTGATTACATCATTTGGAGGTTTCACGGAGGTCAGATGCCTCAAATAGAAGAAGTGTTTGGCCAGAATGCTTTCGGGGCATTCTTTGAAACATTTGCTCAGTATGTTTGAGTATAATAAACACAGGAGAATTCCACAAACGATACTGACTAAAGCCAAAAGCTACAGGGAAAAAGCACAAACTCATCCATGTTAGAAAAAAAACCACCAAAAACAAATGTACCCAACAGTAGAATCCACCAGCCAAAGCCATGAGCTGCAGAATCACTGATGCCTCTGGATGGAGGTCATGTGTCCACTTCCAGGGCCAGAAGTTTTCCCTATAACCCGAGTTCCATTATTTTTTTTTTTGAGTTCTGTAAAATTTACAGAAAGGTAAAAATAGGAGAGCTTTTACTTCCCACCTCTTTGCTGAATGTTACTGCCATGGGAACGTGCTCTGCACGCTGCCAGCTTCTTCTCAGATAATTTCCTATTCCTCCACTAAGCCTCTGGCTCACACATGACTCAGTTTTAGCACTTCACTGAGATAAGCATGTGCCCCATCCTAGACTTAAAATTAGCAGGGTAAACCTCAGCCCCTTCTTAAGAGCCTGGGATAATCAGGCATTCTCTTAATGAAAAATGTGCTGGTTTATGTCAGGAACCAACTGGAGCTGCTCCCTTGTGTAAGGCAAGGGATGAAGAAGTGAAAGCTGGAAACCCCAGGACACAGGGAGATAAACCCTTCCAACACAAATACCATCAAGGCAGATAAAATAGTTTAATATAGAGCGAGAACAAGTATTGCATAGAAATAAGCAAAATCTCTTCTTCTTAAAAAAAAAAAAAAAAAGAAAAAAAGTCCGAGAACTCGTATTTAAAAGAAAAGCTGGTTGGATATCGATCTCGTAGGTGACTCAGGAACACAGGAGCTACGGCACAGTTCTACAGGAGAGTTCAGCACGTTCCTAGCTTCTCCATCCACTAAATCCAGAGGAAGATCTGTGGAGCAAGGAAATGAAAAAAAAAGAAAACCACGGCAATGAGTGCTAGAGCCTCCCTCAGGCAGAATTAATTCAGCAGATCTCTCAATCAAACCTCCAAGTCTCCCTGGTACCAGAAGCTTTTTATGAGAACACACGGGTATTTCCAGCATCTTTTACCTGAGCCTGCAGCAACGCATCCCAAGTAGATATAATTGTGCTTATTCTAGAGCCTGTCATCCGCAGAGATCCATGATCTCTCTGCTTGACAGGGAGACAAAGTTTAAGAAACTTGCTGCTAGGGACCCAGCCAGGCAGAGTGGATGACAGAGTTAACCTTTAGCTGTAAATCATCACCTCACTTCAGCCACAAAAGTACCAATTTATTTCATTCCTTGTTTCGACACGATAAATGGAAGAGGTTTTTAGATTCACACACACACAGTCTGAGCACACACATCATGTCCCTGAGAGGTGGAGAAAGAGCACAATCCAACTGGAAATTCTCTCTTATGAGACAGATGAACCTCACTGGAAAGCACAGAGCCTGGACTTTGAGCTCTCTGCAGTGCCACCAAAATAAAAATCAGCACTGGTATTTAATTGTTATTTTCAGAGCTTGCTCTTGAAAACCATTCAACTCTCTCTTCTGATTCTATTTTTATTGAAAAATTAGATACAAAAGTGATACTTACGTGTTAGGTGAACCAAAACCAAACCCTGAAAAATTCAGAAAAATAGTTGTTAAAAGGGAAAAATGAACACATAAGATTTGTAGTAAATGCCCCCTCCCACATACAGATTGAAAAATATTCCTTTCCTGCCTTAGGCCAGGAAAAAAAAAGATGGCCAAACAATGGAAGTCAAATCTCCATCTAGAAGAGAAGTGACCTGCCTGGCTCCTAAGAGGGCTTGGCTTTCACTGCTCATCAGCCAGGTCATTCATTAGCAGCACTGCAGACACAATGTGCCTGGTTTATTCAGCTCTCTGAGAGCAGCTTTCTGGAGATGGTTTGTGCTTAATGCAAGTCCCTTGGTGACAAGGCAGCCACCAGTGAATGTGGCCTTCCACAGGCTCTGCTCTCAGCCCTGGGTAAATCACTGAATTGCAGCAGAAAACCACTTGGCTATTGGTGCTCCAGCTCAATTTTGCAGTGCATATTCCTCTGAGGGAACACACAGATACCCATGTGCGTGGTACTGAGGAGATATTAATTATTTCTCAGTATTTGCCTTTGAGGAGAAAGAGCAACTCCACAAAAAGGGGTGAAAAGCAATAATCTGATGAGGTGTGCAGGGGAGGGATGTATTGACATGGCACACAGCACATCAGTGGTGGAATTAGGGGCTAAAGGCTGAGAAGGTGGAAAGGACCCACAAGGGTCATTGAGTGCAACCCTTACCCCTGCACAGGGCCATCCCCAAGACCACGTGCCTGAGAGTATCATCCAAATGCTAATTTTAGCCTCTCCTACCTCCTCCACCTGTCCCAAAAGCTGAGAATCCGCTGCTCTGTGTGCCGAAGCCGGTGCCCTGTTGTGACAGGGATCCAAACGTGGGGGTATTTTGGTTTGCCAGGGTGCCAAACGATGCTGTGTTGTTACTGGTACCACCAAACCTGCAGTTTTTAAAGAGAAAAGCTGTTTTCAAACCCCTGCTCACTTACACTGGAAGTCTGTCCCCATGCCAATGGTAACTGTGCATTCCTTAAGTGAGGATACATCAAAAGGTGAGACCAGCTAATATGAATAATTATAATGGCTCATTTTGGAAAGAGAGTTTCTGGTTTGGGAGAGATTTTTTTACATATCAATGTCTGTTCAGCTCCCATTCTTAACATCCACCAGGCAGAAAGGTAAATATGTTCATGCTTACACAGGGTATGTTTTCAAGTGCTTGGAAATACCAACTCCAGCCATTAAATGGGATATTTTAATTCACCTCTGTGTGCAGTTTTCACCAAAAGTAGTGCATCATTTAGTTGCACAAACAGGGCAGCAAACACAGAATTAGTATGAGCTGCTGATGGCTGGAGCACAAAGCAGAGCACAGACACAGAACCCACACTCCCAAATTTCAGGGTGTACCTTATCACTGCTCATGAAACTGTCTGCGCATTTCTCAATTCCTTTTTTTTCCCTGGCCCATTTTGAACCACAAAGAGTTGCAGTGCTTCCCTGAAGATCTGCATCTACCTGGCACTTCTCCCCATCACCTCTGGATCACTTCCCTGATTGCCTTTGGGGACTGAGATAAGAAACAGTTTTATATATGGGAATTTGTCTCCTTTCTCCACCCACTCCATCCAACCAGGCAGTGCAGAGCTCTCAGCATGACACACTAATGAGACCACAATATGCATTATGACTCTCTGCCCCCTCTACACTTCTCCTAATTCTGAATGTAAGAAATGCACTCAAAGAACGACCTTCAAGTTTAACTTAAACTGGGCAAAACGCAGACACAAGATTTCCAAATGCCAAGCTCTGCTAAAGCTCTGCAAGTGCACAACTCCACCAGCACTAACCCAGCACAGCCTCTCCCGAGCAGAGCTGGACCAGTCACAGTGTGCCAGCTTTGCAGAGCTGTGCCTCACACAAGCTCCTGTCATTTCTCACTTAAAATATGACCTGACAGCACGTTAACCCACCTCTCCATCCATCCACATCTAGCAGACTTAAAAAAACCCCCAAAACACAAACCCAAATCAAAAGCTATCTCTCCAGATAAAAGACAGCCCTTGCAGCAGTGTGACAAGCAAGTCACCTGGCAAAGGACATCACCTCTTCTCTCCCAGACACTGCCAAGTGCACACACTGCTCCCACAGACAGCATGAGATGCCAGGGCAGTTCAGAGACTTTGCATCTCTGGCCTTGCTGCCCATCCCCTGTGCCTCTGCTGGGGCTCCTGACCCCTGGACCTTGCAGGCAGCTTCAGCTCAGAGCCACAGATGTGCTTCTCTCAGGAAAATGCAGAACAGTTTTTTTTAGTTCTTTTAAAAGAGAAGCAAGGCGGGGTGATACTTTTAGAACAAGAGGCTTTGCAGTGCTCCATCTTCTCAGGACTATACCACAGCTCACAAATGATGTCTATCTGGTGTAAGGCAGTGGAGGTGAAAACAGTGACAAGGAAAACTTGTGGTTCAAACTGCTCCTCTCAGCTGCAACTGAAACATGCCTGTTGGAAAGGCTACACACAGTATGAGTAAGAGACAGCTTAAGCTATGGACAGATTTTTTTCCAAACATATAAAATACATGAGATGAAGCCTGGTAACAACTTAATCCAACATATCTCGCCCAGGTTTCCAGGTCTTTTGTAAAGCTGCTTTGCAAAATACAATTGAGAGGCACTTGAGGTTAGTTTACGAAAGCAAAACATTATTTGCTCACAAACAGTCAGAACTGCAGACTCTGAAGAAGTGTAGTGCTTTCTATTTTTGACGCCCCAGTCATCTATTGAGTGATGCAGATTTTTCAGAATTGAAGCAGTATGAATCACATGTATTTCAGTCAGCTGGGTGTTCTCAGGAACTTGGAGCTAATATGGCACAATGTAACTTCTTTGGAATTGGGATTTTTAAAAAGTTTCACTTCAGGAAAAGGGCAGAAAGGAAATCCTACACAGATGCTACGTTATGCTGCAGAATTAAACTATTGCTCAACATTTTGTGGTGAGATTTGGATTTCTGTAAAGCAGCCTGGGAATTCTGCACACTCTTTTGAAGTTTTAAAAATCAAAAATCACATTCCTCAGGCAACTCTGAAAATACTAGACCGAGTCTGCACCTTTCTAGTAGGGAAAAAAAAATTGTCAAAACTTCCCACAAGTTCAGTCACTGAATTATCTTTCTTGAGTCTGCAGACTTCTTATGCAAGACCTCCGTTTCATCAACACGCTGCTTGTTCTGAATCCCATTTTATCTCTCAAGCTTCCAACGTTGTCAGGGAACACATCCAGTTTCAGTACAGAATCCTGCAGCACAATGGCTGGATGTTGGAACTTGAACAAGGCATGGGCTGAGTTAAGCTAAGCCATCCCTACAAGCGCATCCTTCTTTGTGGAGATTCCATCCCACCCTTTCCAAAGGCACTCTCCAGTTTGCTGCACTGGAGCTCCGGGCAGCAGAACCACCCAGCTCAGGGGTACCTGCCCTAACCCCACAGGGAGCTAACAAGTTACACTTAGGGATGTTCTAATGTGACTTACATAAATAGGCAGTTCCTCCTGAAACCAGACAAAGAGACAAACACTTGTGAAATATGTAAACACCAGGATTGGGAAGTCATCCGGTTTCCTCTCCTCACTGGAAGTTTTAACTCTTTTTAATTGGCTCTGCTCAGTCTGAGTTTAACTGCAGGGCGTGAGGGAGCATTGCTGGCTGGTAGCACAGTGTTCAAGAAGTGCACTTAACTGCCAACTGCAGAAGCTGCTCTGCAAGCTTTGAAATTCTGTATTTGCTGGACAAAGCCAGGAATAACGTACTGTCTGCTCTGGTGCCAAGCACAGGTTTAAGGGGTGCAGAAACAGGTAAAAACAATCAGTGTGGGATAAACATAAAGTGCTCTGGGAGCACAGGCTGTTACAAGTGCCTCATCCCAAAGGTGAGGGAACAGCCTGAATTCTCATTAGTAGCTCTAGCCCAAATCTAACCGGTGGATAAGGTGGCTGGACAGAGTCACAGATAACAATATGTGTTATTTTCTTTGCTAGGCATAGTTTGTAGCCCTAGATTTGCACTCATTAAGTGAAATACTCCTGCATTTCCTTAGACAATTGCAAGATGACATCTCTAAAGCTAAAGATTCAACACAGTAGCATCAGCATTAAAATGAGATCACACACATTATTTCCTTTGGGGTTAGAGTTTTACCTTTATGCCTTAATTGTTGTTTTAAAACAAACAAACAAACCAAGGGCATTTTGAACTCGCCAACCAATCACCAAATGTATTCTTCACCTTAATGCAGAGGTAACTAAGCATAATCTTGTCATGCAGGAATGTTGTTTTCCCCTGGTTGCCTTACCCAAATCCTCCAGCGCTGGCTGCTGCAGTACCCTCGCCGAACACTTTGCCTCCCGTTGAGCCCAGAGGGCTTGAAAAGGTTGGGGCTGAACCGAATGCTGGCACCCCTCCGAACCCAGGGGATCCCCCAAAAGTGGGAGGGCTGCCAAACACTGGAGCAGCACCGAAGCCACCTGAGCAAAACAGAGGCAAAAAAAAAAAAAAGAAAAAAAGGGACAAGAACATCACGTAAATAGTAACACAGAAAGAGAAAGGAAAAACTAGGTTTCCAACTAGATAATGGGCTACAGCTCAATCCTAGAGCTGCCCTAGAAGGTGATAATATACTGCACATGCTTGCACACTGTGAAGGAATCTCTACTTGCTTTATACAGAATAACTCCCAGTATCTTAATTATGAGACAGCAAGCGTGCACAATAACCACATTCCAGTACAAATACATACACCAGGTCTTAGACTGATGCTTTTACTATTATTTAAAAAAACCCCACATATCCAATTCTTCATCATACAATTCTTTACCATTGAAAAAAACCCCCACCCTATTATTACTTAGTTTTAAAGCTCTGCTCCTCACCATTTAAACAAATGACTGTCCAAAGGACTGCACACAGCAATGGGGGATGAGAAATCTCCTGCCAAGGGCGGGTGTATGAACACTTGCTGCTGTGATTTTATGCAGGGTTTTGCCCTGGCTCCTAATCTAAAGCTCTGGAAGGACACACAAGTGTCCTGCAGACAGAACTTGCTGCAGGTGCGTGCTTAAGCTGGAGTAACTCCCCAGTGCAATGGGCAAGTCTGCCCCATCTCTTAGGATCAGAGAGCAGGTGCAAGCTTGGTTTTTAGGTGCTCCAGTGACGCAAATATTCAGGAGGTAGGGTATTATTTAGGGTATTATCTAATCCCAGTTTAAGTGGTGGAAAGTAAAATGCAAGGATTAAATGCCAGGTCAGTGGAACTGCACAATTCCCACAGGGAATCATGATCTGTGCTCTGCTCTTGGCAGTTTCTGTGCAGGGTTTAGCTGCCTTCTGCAGCCCTCAATGGGCTTGTACCCAGGTTATTTTATTCTCTGTTCATCTTCTGATATTACTGGCATGTTTCTAACTGACACTGTGGAACGTGAAGGACACCTGCTCTTTTGTTTGATTAGGGATGAGGATGGGATACCACTGCACATTTTAATACCCAGGGTGAAATTCCAGTCCATGTCAAGGTAATGGATATTATTTGGCTGTAAACACAAAAGGTCTGGAAAAAAAATAAATGCTAGGCCTGAATTATTTAAACACAGATCAGATATCTTGTTACCTCTATCTCTAGGAAGTTAAAGCATTCATCCCAGGGGCTGAAGCTTTGCTCAGCATACACTCTCTTTTGCAATGCATTTAACGTGTTTCACTTTCTTTTTTCCACTATTTGTAAGTAGTGAAATGGGGATAAAAAGGGTTACAAAACCCAGAGTCAAGTTTGCAAGACAATATTCCAAGGGAGTATCTAAAACAGGAAAAATTCATTCAGTTCCATATTCTGTACTCTTCACTGTACAGAGTATAAGACCAGAACTAAGTCACACAGCTCTCTGCTCTTAAATTGCAAAGGGAATTTTTGGAATGAACATCTGAGGATATAGTTTACTGGGGGATTTCTTGCACAAGAGTGTAAATTTTTGCCTTGAACCCACCACTTACAGTTCTATTCATAAGCCATTATTTATTTTTATTTATTGTTCAGAGACAATGCTTTTGTATGTGCAAATGAGTCCAGTCTGTAGAGAGCCAAGTGGCAGAATTTTAAATATTTCCCAGACAAACTGTCACAGTGGGTGGATTCCCAAAGTACCTGCTTTGTTTGGACTGGAGAACCCGAAGCCTTGAGAGGCCACGCTTCCACCACCGGAGCTGAAGGTGCCCGTAGGCTTCTGCTCTCCAAAAGATGAGCTGCCAAATCCAAAAGTCTTTGCTCCACTGTTTCCAAATAAGCTCGAAGAATCTGGGGAGATGAAGAACACTTGTCAACATTCAATGATCATAACAGTCAATATTCTACGCTGCACTTCATTAACTGAAGCAGCGGAAAGGAAAATGCCTTTTCCTTCC
Source organism: Cephalopterus ornatus (assembly GCA_013396775.1). Lineage (NCBI taxonomy): Eukaryota > Metazoa > Chordata > Aves > Passeriformes > Cotingidae > Cephalopterus > Cephalopterus ornatus. Next base: position 237,128 of record VZRE01012786.1, on the reverse strand, counting down.
CTAACCCCCTGAAAAAAAAAACGCAGGGAGAAGCCAAGTTTTCCCCAATTACAGGGCTTTGTAGTTCCACCAAGATCCATTCTGGATCTGATGGACCACTAACAACCCTTTATTGCTGCAATCTAGTAAATCACCACCATGGATGATTGGTTTAGATGCATCCTGTGCCCCAGTCAGTAAAAGACAACCCCTCAATGAGAAATCCCAGCAGCTACAATCAGTCTCTCCAGACAACACAAATATCAGCAAACCACAAATTAAAGATTCTCAGCAGTCTTGGCAACGGCTGGTATTTCTACACATTACTATCTGACAGGACCTTAAAGTAGGAGAAATAACTCATGTTTTCATCTTTCACAAGGCTACACTGAGTTTTTGCACCTCCAGTCAGGACACAGAGCAACCAAAGCCTTTCTCTGGTGAATCATCTGTTTTATTTCATCACAAAACCCAGCACTGCAATGAATTGTTAAATTGGCAAAGTTGGAAGACTGACCTCAACCATTAATCCCAATGGATCATTAAAGATGTAATAAAAGAAAGGGATTTACTCTCTCAAGACTTGAAGTGCTACTTTTAGCCACTTGCAGCTAATTCTACAGCTACCTGCTTAACCACAGGTCATAGCAAAGTTTGATAAAATTCTCTTGTGCGTGCTGCACAAAGACTTCACTTTTAGGACAAGGCTGACAAAACTTCTATCCCTCACATATTTGTTAACTTGGTTTCTCTTGGCTCTTGGACAATTTTTACAGTCTTAGGGCAGATGAGAGATACTTAAAGCTTTCTAATTTCCAACTAGGTTGGAAGCAGAAATGCAGTGGTATCGATTTAGAGTGTTTGATTTTAGGGAAGGATTTGGCCAAGAATTCCCCACAGAACACAGGTATTCTTCACACTTCTTGCACCTGCTCGTTTGTTTCAATGGCTTCCCTACTTGTTTTCCATAAACCTAAAAGAAAAATTCTGGATTACACATCACACACACTCTCAGTTACCCCCTCAAAGCCTTTTTCAAATTAACACAGAATTTACACAAAGACAACCAGCAGCAGAAGAGCAGATGGGATCACTAAAGCAGATGGAAATCACAGCACATTTTGTATTCTTGTTTTGCTCACTTACTCTGGGAAGCTGTAGATCCAAATCCTCCACTGGAGGAACCGAAGGGATTCTTGTTGGCTGCATCCTGACTTGGCTTTCCTCCCAAACCACTGAAGAAGCCTCCACCTCTCCCACCACTTCCAGCTCCAAACAAGTTTCCACCGGAAGAAGATGGCTGCTAGAAAACAAAAAGGACAAAAAAGGGATTTAAGTGAAGTCAAAGCAGCACATGTTCCCAAGGCTGCTCTTCTGTCTGGCTCTGGCCTGTTCTGGATTTATGAAGGGGTGGATAAACCAGCAACCAATCACCTTCCAACAACGAATGCCATGAAATTTTATTTAAGTCTGCCTTAATCTTCACCCATGGTATAGAATAACACCTTTGAGACTTGCTCTACATTGTTCACTTTACACTTAGCATGGAATAAAGGCAGGTGACTTACTGCATCTCTGTCTTATCCTACCTGTGATAAAATGTTTGTGCCTCCAAAAACCCCAGAAAACATTCATGCAGGTGCTACTTTGGTGCTCACTACAACAGCAAATATCTTCACTACAGACTGGGACACGTTTTATTGAACACATCAAATTGTAATTTTTTTTTAAATACATCAGTAATAGGCAACCCCGATCAAGTCCCCTACACCTAACAGTCCCTTGTTTCTACAAAAAGCCATAAATACTTGCCTGGCCAAAGACAGCGCCTCCAGAATTAGCTGCTTGCCCAAACACAGAACCTGTGTTGCTAGAACCAAACCCTAAGGAAAGAAAGAAAAATAAACCACCAGAATTATCAGTAGGGTGTGAGACATTCAGGGAGGTGACAGTAGTCCAGGACAGGGAAAAGACAGGTCTTCCGTACCAAAACACAGGGATACAAATGATGCTACCAAAGGTACCTGGGCTGCACAAACACAAAGCATGTGCCAACACACAAATAATAAAACACATTGAAAGTTTATTTGAAAGTCGTTCTCCTTCTCTCGTTGTCCAAGTTAAAAGACAAACAGACAATAAAAGGCCTTTTCACTTGTGGGATTGTTGCTACCACCAAGAGAACTGGATTTCTGTTAACATGGCTACAATAGTGCCTACAAGTCGTGCACGAGCTCCGTAGCTTTCTGACTGCCCTTGTGTAAGGAGGATCTGAGCTTTGTTACCTGATGACTCCTGTTAAAGATAATGAAGTGTTTTGATTAAAAAAAGAACTCCCCTTTCCATTTCCCAGTTCACTTAAATGCGCCTTTCATAATAAAACTTGCATTTCTATAATTAGGAACACCTTTCTCGAGCAGAGTTCACTTCCCCCAATTTAACTATTCTCTGTTACTGTAGTTAAAATGAACCAGCAGTTGCCTCCAGTGCCATAATTTTTAATTAAATGAGCCTAATTAGTTTTTCTTCCTTGCAAATGCATGCTGTCTATTATTGCTATGTACTTTTCACTTTTCCCTGGGAGCTTTCTGAAGATTGTGCAGACAAAGCTCTGTAAAAAACCAACAATAAATTGAGCAGTGTGGAGAACAAAAGGACACTGACAAGGGAGGTGTGGTCTGTGGAGGTATTTGATTTAACTGTGTGGACAGGTAGCTGATGGTCATGCTACTGTTATATTTAATTTTGAGATGTTTCCAAATGCAAAAGCGGATTTAACAGATTATTCCTCACTAACTCATCACTTTGGGGGCTTAAAATTGTTTTTGCCACCCCAGATGACAACGTGGTATTACACCTGTTTGTACCTCCACTGTTGCATGTCCTCAGTGCAGCCCACTGAAGGAAGGGTTGCATCTGTATTCATTGCCCTGGCTGTGGTCTCAGAGCTGCCTTGCCTCTTCCACATTACAATTTACAACACTTACATTTATTGTGCAACAGGCAGGACAAAACATCGTTCCAAATTAAATCAAGGTAAATTTGTAAGTATAAAATGAAGGCAGGATTGGATTGACAAGGCTGCACTCAAGGAGAGACCTGCTGATGAACGGTGAAGCAGAGCAAAAGCTTCTTTGGTCTCCAACATTAACCTCCCCCTCACACACACTGCAGCTCCTGTTCTTACTAACTGAAAAAAATCCCAAACCAAAACAGAATAAAAAAAAAGAAAAAACCCACCAAAAAAAGGAAAACCATTATCGGTTACCACAGGGGGAATTAAAACCCCATGTCACATCTCCCAGTTTGCTCTCACCTGAAGCCTGGCAGAAGCTGAACCCAGCAGACGACGTGGTGGTGGTGACAGCGGCGGTGCTGCCGAAGACAGATCCCCCTTGCCCAAAGCCAGTGCTCTGCCCAAACGCAGGGGGGTTGCTTTGTCCAAAGAGCCCCCCTCCAGTGCTGGCAGATGGCTGTCCAAAGAAGGAGCTGGAGCTGTTGGTGCTAGCCGGTGCTCCAAAAACATTCCCGCCGCTCGAGGCCGCCGTGGAAGCCGCCGGCTGGCCAAAGGTTGGCATTGTCCCAAACCCAGACTGGCTAAAGGTAAAGCCACCTGAAGAACTGCTCGCAGGCTGCCCGAAGATGGGTGCTTGCCCAAACGCTGGCTGACCAAAGCCCCCCGTCGTGGTGGTGCCAAAGGCAGAAGTACCGAAGCCCGAGCTGGCAGCCGAGGTGGTGGCGGTGGCAGTGGACAGAGTGCTGGTGGTGAGCTGCCCAAACGGAGAGGATGCTGTGGTACCTGCTGGGAGCTGTCCAAAAACTGGTGGTGTGGAAGGAGTGGTAGGTGCATCACCAGCAGCAGGCTGGCTAAATGCTGAGCCAGAAGAGCTGGAACTTGGAGGCTGAGAGAACACCGAGGAGCCTGCAGAAGTGGGGGCAAACACGGAGGCACCGACAGCTGGACTCTGCACAGCTGTGGTAACATCAGAGGGGGCAGCCAACACACCTGGGGCTTCTGCAGCAGAGGCAACGCTTGCTGTAGAGGTGGGTGCTGAGACATTCTGATCTGGTGGGGTGGCTGCAGAGATGGCAGGAGGCACCGGTGCCTTCAAATCACTCGTGGAGGCAGGAGCAGCCACGGCATCGGGGGGAGGCGGTGCCGCCGTGGTGCCAGAGCCCTCCAGGACGGTGTCCCCGGCAGTGGCCTGGGGTAAGGCGGGCTCCTTCACCGGCTCTGAGAGCTGTGGCTGTGGGGACTGTGCCACTGGAGGTGTAGACACAGCTGCTACAGCTTCATTTTCAGATGTTTTTTCTGACACAGATGGTAATTTGGCATCCCCTGCAGACTTACCAGGAGTTGCAGCAGGTACAGCAGTTTGTGATGAACTCGAGAAACTTCCAAATGAGAGGGACGTCGAAGCAGAGAGAGTAGAAGGGGTAGAGGTGGATGTGGTCACGCTGTTTGTTTGCTGAATACCAAATGAAAAAGTGGGTTTGCTGCCACTAGAGCCTCCAAGATTAAACACCCCGGAGGACCCTGTGTTGGTTAACTGGACATTGCCAAAGAAACTGCCTGTGGCACTAGTGCTGATGGACACGGATGCCGTGCCAGCTGATGTGACTGAAGTTGAAGCAGCTTCTCCAGCTTTTCCTAATGTCAGGGGAGCAGCAAAATTAAACCCAGAAGGTATTGTAGATACTTTAGTTGTCTGTGTTCCTGCAACACTGGTAGTTGGTGCTTTAGTGGTGGTCTTGGCGTTATCATCTACTTGACCAACCCGTAGTCCTGAGAAGCTCCCAAGAGTTTCCCCAGCCAGATTACTCTGAAACAAGTGATCTCCTGGTTTAGATGGAGCAACATCCAACTTGCCAGAGGCTGTGGGGGGCGCAGAAGATGTTGCTGCAGCAGGTTTGTTTGACTGCGTGCCATCTCCTGAGGAGCTACTTCCTACTGCACCTCCTGGAGCACTTGCTGACTTGTGGGACCCAAAAGCAAAGGAGCCCTCGGGAACTGGGGCAAGTTTCGAACTCCCAGCAAACAAAAATGGTTGGGTAGAATCTTTAGCAGGGGCTGTGGGAGAGAGAGAAGAGGTTACAAATCGAGTTAGGGTATACAAAGCTCATTTATCAGTCTTATAATACTAGTCTACTTTAGCACTTCACAGATTGTCAGTGCTCTTGCCTCAAAACCATAAAGCCTCTGACCATCAGGTCATATACAAACCAGGAGACAACAGTGACACCTGAAGCCTTTATAGCCAGGGTGGCAGTGAAAAACAGTTACTGTCACGTCCCAGCCTCCACTTAACCACCCCTGCCTTTGAGTACAGACAATTCCAGCCTTTGGCTCCTATTTCTTTTTCAACTGTTTGATAAAAACATAGAAGACCTGGTTACTACAGACCATCTGTTATTGACACCACTTTCACCCCTTCTTACTTGGTTCAGCTAAACAATTCCTGACATTCACTACAGAGCTCTGTTGAGCCAATGGCTCAGAGCAGAGTTTAGGTCATAAAAATACTTTCTGAACACTTGAAGAGTCTTCTACAGATTCAAATCTTTACAAATTCAGCTATTTATAGACCACCAACCAGTTTCTACACAGCCTGCTTTCAGCTTTGAAAAACTAGAGAAAAGCTCTCAAATATAATTGCCAAAGCAGCTCCACTTGTAACACACACTGCTGTCCAACAGTGTGAAACTGCTGAAGTTTTAAGAGAGACTGGGCTAGTTTTATTTAACGTACTGTCATTTCATTTCTGAGCACCAAACACCCAGTTTCTGACTTGAAAACACTGCACTGGGCTTAGACCTTGGGCCAATTTGGACAAAGTATAGGAGATCTGCATGGAGATCAAATAACAAAGAGCAAAAGCTTCTTAGCAGAGCTGTATTTATCCTTCTGCTTTCCCCTGTAAGTATATTAAGTACATTTAAGTAACTGACACTCAATAACGTATAGCTTTTTTCCTCCTGAGGCACTGAAATTCTTTCTGTTGTTGTTCCATCACCAGCTAATAGAGACAAAGGTGCTCCTACCATCTCACAGAGCAGTGTGAAGCATCTACCCTCACACAACACTGTGGTTTGCAAGTCTGTCTCCTGCACCTCCCACTCCTCCTTTATCTGTGTTATTTACCTAAGCTTTTATATTAACCAAACCTTCAAATTTTAAGCCCAGTTCGTTCTCTCTGCGTAACATCAAGAGAGTATCAGTAGCATTACTGTGACTGTGATGGTCTAAGGATAGAAACAAGCCAAGATTTGTAAGCAAATGTGATATCTCTTATCAGAGCAACCAGTAACATTGGGAGCAAGTTTTCAACCACATGACCTCTTTTGCAAGACTGGAATTAAGAGGCAGAAAACTTCAAGAATATTATAAAGCAGATGTATTGGTCCTCTTTGACCAGGCTGGGCAAATATGATCTCCCTATGAAGTGGAAAGGCAGCCTATGTATTGCCACTTCAATTTTAGAAGCCACACAATGCCATTCCAAGCATTTCCCTCCGATTACTAAATGCTCATTTCACTGGATGACAGTTTTCTCTGTCAGCAACTTTAAACCTGCAGGTTAGAGACAGCAGAGGAAATGACTACAGATGTCACCCTTTTTACAAACTAGTACTTCCTAAAGGTTCTTGGCAACAAATATTTTGGTTACTCTTAACTGAAAGGCAGGTGGCCCAGACCCCTGTGTGTCACGGGGCAGAGCCCTGTATGCAGCCTGTGCATGTAATGCCACTGCAATTTTAGTACTACAACTGCAGTGTAGAACAAGAACCACATGAATTAAGGAGAGTAAATATTCTCTTAGTGAGGAAGAGATGCTGTTGGCACACTCTCCCAAACTAACCTTGCGAGGAAGCGAGGCTGAGCGGCGTCGGTGATGAAGCAGCTGATGTGACACCACTAAAATTAAACACAGGCCTAGGAGGAAAGAGGAGGAAGACAAAGAATGACACTTAGCTCAAAGTGTTGAAACTTCCAACCATATGATTAAGACAACTCTGAGACTCAGATTTCCAGTACAGACTTGCACAAAGCCAGGCACACAGCAACAGTTTCTCCAACAACTAAACTGGAAGAGGGAAGCATGCACACAGACTGTGCTCCGCTTGTTTCCTCTCTGACAAGCCTTCTAGAGGGTTAAAGAGAGTCAGAATTTAAAGTTCTTTTGACCACCCCTCACCCTCCCATGTTCCTTCCTCTCTGCTATATGTTTTTTCCCCATGAGCTCGGCCACTGAACACCATGCTCCAAAACTGACAGCTCTGGGGAGACTAGCAAGAGGAAAAAACACAGTGGCAACTAGAGTTTCAAAGAGCTAAAAAGGGAAGAGTCAGTGCACGTACAAAAGGGAATAACACCCATCAGAAAGGGGATCACTCATAGCGGGACAGAAATGAAGAGCTACCGTAACTATTTCACATTAAAAACATTCTGTCTTGCAAAAATACTGTGATCTTTCATAATGACTACAGGGGTCTTACAGATATCTTCATTCCCTGAGGCTTTTAAAGCTTTCTCTGATTCTCCAAGACCAGCTGCTGATACAGAAGTCAGGCTGTGGAACTAAGACATCACTGACAACAGCACTGTACTTAGCATATGGTTTACACACTCAGGCACTGCACATGGGACAAAGGCAGGGTTGTTTGCTTTTTGAATCTGAATTTCCATCACTTAAAAGGACTCTTTTAGCCCTCTGAAGAGCACAGCAAGGCATTTGGGTAACATCCACTTGACAAACGTGCAGATAAATGGGTAAGACTGAAAGGAACCAGCCATTTGAAAGTACATGTGTTTTGAAATACTTAATGTTGCCCACTTCATAAAGAGAAATTCACTGGAGTGTTAGACTAGTAAACATGGAGAATTTCAAAAAAATCATGCCTAAGGAGTCGTCCCTCTCCCTTAAACATAGATGTTTAGATATGATCAAAGAAGTATTTGTGCCATCCCTGAAAAAACACTCCATAAGAGAGATTCCAGAGTAACTGTATGTTCATAACATGTGCCTTGCTTTGTGTTATTGTTATGTAACAGCCATCACCAGATGGCATGGGGCCTCTCTAGTCACCTTCAGGAACTGACTTTTTTTCCAAGCCAAAACATGAAATTTGTTCTGCTGTACTAAAATAAATAATTCATTCAGCAAAAGCCTGACCATCAGGACAGATTTCAAGTCCTGAACTCGTTCAACAGTCCACTATAGATAAAACCCCCAAAGCAAGCCAGTCATCCTTTACTCTTGATTAGTTACACGCCGAAAAATCTCAAAGCAATGCGATTCTGCGCCCAAGTCTCAGGGACCTTCAGACCTCACTCAGGCTTCCACGAACAAGGTCTTCCAAGAACTCTGGTACAACTCCTGCCCTCCCAGTCTAACACCTGCAGGTGCCATTTTACAGTATCACACAGCTTGCAGGCAACACCTGCTGTAACAGCCCATGCTCCTATTTAATGTCAACCACAAAGAAATCTTAAGGTTCATACAGACCCCGCAGAAGAGAATGAGAACGCTTTGTTAAGCTGTGAAGTTGTTGCTTGTACTGATGTCACAGTAGAAGAAACAGCTGTAACTGTTTTTACGGTCCCTTGTCCTGTAAGTTACAAGAACAACAAATAAATATGCTGATAAAAAGTATTTACAAACAAACAAACAAAAGCACGTTGTCATCCAGCTATCAGAAAAGGAATTAACAGCTTGCACACGCAGCCTGCAATTTAATAAACTTCAAATAAAAAGGAAATGCTATCAAATTCAGGAGCTGACGTTTTCAATAAACCAAAATTTAAGAAGCATTTGCCAAGTCAAATATGATTCCTAGCTATTTTTACTGCTTTTTACCCCTGGCTAAGAGGCAACCTACATCCACGGATTAAAGGCAAAAGACCAGCAGAGATGGATTTCAGACATTTATGCAAGAGGCTTATAAAACCATGTCCAATGCAACCATTGTTATCTAATACACATTAAAAATCAATTCCTTCCTTCCCTGTTTCTTCTTCCCCTGTTTGCATGAATGATTTAAACTGAGCATTCCTTTCCTAAGAGACTTCCAAACTCTGGGCAGCTGATGACAGTATCTGAACTGGCTCTGGAGTTGGTCTTAGAGTTCAGTGCTCAACACACCCTGCACCAAATTAGTTCACTTCAAGCTTGTTCAGGTACTCCTATAATGCTGTGTGTTTAAAAATCAAACCAGCATGTTTAAAATGTTTAAAACCAGCATGATTTTCATGTTTTAAAACCAAAACAGCTGCTTTTGATTTGCTGTCAAACCGCAGCAGCCTTTCGAAGACGTGCTTTCGTGTTTAGTGATAAGCATTACGTGTCCCGAGTCCACTCTGAACAAGGAATTGTATCACTAAATTCTAGATGCAGGAACAGAGACAAAACACAGGGCAGGATTAGAAAACCACCCTCCTGTGCTTCTGTAACTCGGTTTCTCAAATTCTCTCCCTCAAGATTGGCACAGCAACCTCTCAGGGGAGGCAAATCTTTTTTCCTTGGTCTTCATTCGCCCTGACAGGTGGCAAGAGACATCCAGGCCTTATTTCCACCCCCACTCACAACAACTTACCTGAGATCTTGCTGACAGATGGTGTTGGACCAGCTGTGGATGCCACAGTACAGGGTGCACACACAGAGGAAGGTGGAGTCTGTCCCTTAATCGAGCTTGTTAGAGGTGTCTAAAAACACAACACCACTTCAGGTCAGTGCAGCCTGTCCACTAACAAACATCCTCCAACACTGGCTTGGTATTATGGGTGTCATGCAGTGACTTAAGAATAAAATAGAGGAAGGTGGTTGAAGGACTTAGAAGTGCCCTTCCATCTTGGGCCCACTATGTCTTGACACCTAAATACTGAACTTTTTCAACAGGTCAGTAAGCCTCCATGGGCAGCAGCTCAATGATTCCAGGGGACAAAAACTGCTGTGCTGTTTTTTGGGGGTTTTTTTGATGTGTAGATATAAAAGTCAGCAGCTTGTCAACCAGCAAGAAAAGTTTTCAGTAGGATAACAGGGTAAGTAAACTACTCTGTCCCTTGACTGCCTATCACTTTTTTTTTGTTGTTGTATCTACCTAACACAGTTTGCTTTGCTGTTTTTTTGCTGCAACCCCTACTGCAGCAAGGTTGTGGCCACTAGAAAGCTGCAATTCTTCAAAAGTGAGAGAAAAGGTAAGACATAACAAAGATATGTCTCTGGCATCACACTGGTGAGGTCACAGATATATAAATGGTTTGTCAAGAATGCAGGGCAAGCTGTGAAAAGGGATTTTTAGATGATTTGTTCATCAACAATTGAACCCCCAAATTGTGCTGAGCATGCCCAGGTACAGCATTCCCCAGGGAAAAGGGTTCTCTATCAGGTACCTGTTTAGCTTGATTTGTAGCAACAGTAGCCAAAACTTGATGAACTGCCTGGGCTGCAGAGTGAGGTACAGATGACCTTAAAAAGAAAAATTAAACAATTATAAACAGGATTTCCTCTTCCCTCAGAAAGCACAGCTTCCAGAAGCCTCAAACAACCGCCGCTATTAAAGATTCCACACACAACTCCAAACGAACAAATCTGATTAGAGAATAAACCTCTTAAATGAATCAGCCACATTTAACAAAGGAAGTCTGCAAGTGTGTTTAAACCTCTAGATTTAAATGATCAAGTCTTCTTCACACACTCCTGTCTCTGAAGGCAGTCAGGTCTTTCTATTTTACAGGGAGTTGATGAAAAAAATCAGCAGGTAAGGAGATTACAATTTTATGCCTTGTGGATAACAAATCTAAGCAGCTTCCTTTATAGTGTGGAGCCCAGACAAATAAATGCAATGCTCAGAAATGCTGAGCAAGGACATGAAGTTGGGAGGGGGTGGAGAGAGCATTTCCTGTCTTTGAAGTGTAGCACAAACATTAAGGAAGTCATGGCAAGAACTGTGATAAAATTAACCCGCATTCTAACACTCTAGGTTTGGGAATCTGAGCATGAAATAAGTTATATGTGAGAAGCCACAGACAATTGCTGCAGAAAGGCAGCTTCTTATGGGGTGAAGCATCCAACCTCTGCACTGTGGGCCATTAACACACCAAATCACTGTAACTTGGGAACAGCCATCCAGTTTTAGCACCTCCTCAAGGTCTGTGGCCCACCAGGTTCAGAAGCTTCAATGGCCAACACCAGAAGATTTCAGAAGCTTAAATTCAACACTGGTTGCATTTTTCTGGTGGCAAAGGTCAGCTTTCTTACCCTAGCAGGTTCTCTCCGTCTTGACTCAGGCCAGATGTTTCCTAAGGCAACAACCAGTCTCTGTACTATAAAAAGGGCTGAGGCTGCAAACGCCAGAAGTGAATCTGGGCATCCAAAGTTGCATATCTCATAAAGCATGTAAATTCCCAAACTGCAATTACTGTCTGGTCAGCTACAGGCCAACTCACAGGGATCTTCTACCATATTCCAAAGGAAGTGGACACATGTATGACACATTTTGTACTGCCACTTGGTCTTGGATATGGTTTTATGCTCTGAACAGCTTTGCATTATGAGGAAGTCCTTTCTCCCCTCCAGCAGTGTGTGTTGTCTCTCCACATTGCATGGCCTGGATCTGCCCTCTGCCCAAAGCCAAACTAAAGCAAACAAGGAAAACTTCAAGATTAACACTGGAAGCAGCCAGTGTTGGGATGGTGCAGCTGTAAATTCGAGTTTAAACTGAACAAAGAAGAAAACAACAGAAGGTCTGTGAAATTCATGAGAGGGTGGGACCTTTCCCCCAGAAAAGTCTCAGGATCATGTGAACCACAGGTTCTCTGACAAGGCTATGGAAGCGCTGGGTTCGACTTCAGTTGTGGAAAACTGGATTATTTTTTTCCCTGGAAACTGTCCATCAGTAACTGGACTGGGACCACCAACACACCCAGTCACAGGCCACTGACCAGCTGATAACAACTGAAAAATCGTTCCTGCTTGACAACCCGAAGAGTGTGCTGTGGCAGCAAAAGGGAGCCAGGAGGTATGAAGTAGCAAAAACTGATGAATTAACTTTGCTGGGTGAATGCTCTTCATTTTAGTGCTGAATCTGACTGGCAAGCACGGTTCATTTGGGTAGAATTTTTAGAAAGTACATTTTTATGAGGTCAGCTATAAAATAAGACTATAGAAAGCCTTCAAGATATCAAGCTAGCTGGAGATCTATAAATTAGAGAGATCAATCAATACTGCCAGTCTGAAACTACTTGAAAGTAAGACAGGTCTTTAACTACAGCTCAAGTGAAAACCAATCTCATTTATGTATTGCTTGCTCACGTCCTTCTCTATACAGAGCCAGTACTTTCTACTTTTTTCATCACAGTTCTGATGAAAAAGAGACTGGAAAAGTCTTCCTGGTCACAGTACTGCTAAAATGCTCCCAGACTGTTCCACAATTAAAATGCAGAAGAAACCATGAAGTGAATGTCAAGGTCAGCAGCTGAGCACCACCACTGTAAGACTGTTCTCTGTTTGAAAAGCTGCATCGAAGGAACTTCATCTCTTTTCTTTGACAGTGGAGAGTATGCACAAATGTATGAAAACCAGAAGTGATGCAACAACAGCAATTGTTCCAGGAGCTGCACGTACAGCTCACAGTTATACGGATAAAGCATTTGCAACTCCATATGAACTTATAATCAGAGATATGTGGTGAGTTTATCCCACTTTATGCAGTAAGCCCAACTTTGCTCATACTTTCCAGCAGTGGCCATGCCTTCCCAGCCCAGAATATAGTGGTCATGCACTATCCTGGTCTTAAGCAACAATAGGAACTTCAATCAAAGACAGTTTCAAGGTCATTACAATGACAAGGAAAAGGACTAGTTCTGTGGCTGGTGACAGAGCCTGTTGATAAGACAGAAATCTCTGGAATGAGCTGAGCTGGCTGTTGTCTGTATGAGGCAGAGCAGGGAGGCCAAGTGTTGCAGTTAACTTACAAGAAATCATAACAACAACTTCAAGGTTAAATAACAGAAGTCAACATTCATGATTTACTCATGAGGAAGACAGCCTTGCAGCTCTGCAGTTCCCCAAAGTGATTGGCCCCTAGTGACACATAGCCCTTCAGTCAAAATTCTGGTGTCAAAAAATTTGAGACAAGTTTCCAGAAAAGCCAGAGCACAGTTCTGCCTCCCTCGGGGAGTGAATCTGGGAACAGACAGAAGAGGCATAACTCCAGAGGTTTTCTCTGTAATGGATGACAAAATAGAAGGAAAACATCTGGACAGCCTGAAGTCAGACCACACTCGGCGACAGAGGGCTGCACCTCCCTCACTGAAAGAAGCAGAACAGAGGTAGTGACCGGAGAAATACCAGGTCCAAAGTGCATATCAACAGTAAAACCACTGGATCCTGAAAGGAGAGTATGCACTAAAATGCATTTCACAGACTAATGGAGAAGGAGGTTAACACTAGCCTCATCATTTGTTCAGGACCAACCATTAGCAAATCCTTGAATGACCCGGAAAGAAGATCTATCTTTCTTTCTTTCATTCCACAAACCCAACTCTCTTCTCTGAATTCCCTTTAACGTTTTCCACAGCCCAGGCAATACAAAACACAGCTACTGCTCCCCACTGGCAGATGTGCTCTAGTGCAAGTGTTACCGAAGGCCACAGGAAAGAAGGGGAGCGGTCACTCACCCTATTACTGCAGAGACAGCTGGAGTCAACGCACCAGACTTGAGTTCTCGCACATTCACCACCTGAGGAACGTTTTTCAGAGTTGATTCAGTCAAGGAGGTGCTTACAGCTTTAAGGAACAAAAAAAGAGAAAAAACATAAGTGTAAAGACAATCTCCAGATTAAGCATTTTATTCAAGATAGTGCCCGAGTAACTCCAAAAAAATCCATCTAAGTTTCTAGAACATACGTAGCATATCTGGCCCTAAACATTTGGTACCTCAGCCCTCAATAAAGACAACAGAGAAGTGAACAATGATCAGTATAGTTGGTACAATTTTTGTTCCTTGTTGACCAATTATTCTTATGAACTCTCCCTTACATATATTGTAACATCTCCAGTTAACGGCAACGACCTGTGTAGTTACTCCCCAGCCTCTGCCAGAATTCATGTCACTAGTTAACTTTCTGCACTTAGGCATTCCTTGGCCAAGGAGAATGAACTAATCCAATTCCTCTACCAGTAACTGAGTTGTGTTTCTTTTCTGCACTGGCACTGCAGTGCTGGAGAAGCACCAAGAAATGTCTAAAGCTAAACAAGAAAAGCTTAGATTGGGGGACCTTTCTCCTGTCAACTCAAAACCTTACAAGCAAATCCAAGGCTTAACTCAACAGTTCACCTTAAAATTTAAATTTCAATATTAATTTGTTTTACAATTCAGATCTTGCATTGCATAGCTAATAATGAATAGTTATTAATATAGGCCTGTGACATCCTTTCTCTGCTCTCCAAGAGTTTCCCTGCACACAGACCAATGGCTGTGCCAGGACCTCATCGACATTTCTGCCACTGCACAGATGAGAAAGGCAGAAGAAATCTGAGGTGGGAGTTCCTCAGGCATTTTGTACTAGTAGCTTCCAGGAAGAAGGACGACAAAGAAACACTGGATAGCTCAGAGATGCGACAACTACAGCTCTGCGTCACATTTTGTCTGATGATCTTCTCCTCTGAGGGAAATAAATTCCTGTGAAAGCCACATTCAGCTGCTCAGAGGTCACTTGGGCAATTAGCCATCCTTTTACCTGGGGACTGGTTAGCAGCCATCTGCCTCTGCAGAGCTGCAGCAGCTGCTGCTTGTGGTGCTGGAACAGTGACAGTGGGAGCAGGGGCCCCGTGTTTCACCGTCTTTGTTGCAAGCATTGTGCTGTCTGCCCCTTGTGGTATGATTCTGTTTGAAGACGTAGGCACTAAAAAACAAAATGAACAAAAACATTACATTCCACTGTATCTCTGCAAATCAGGGAAGTCTGAAAGTCTTTGCTTAAGTGCAGTTCCTCTAAGTGCACAGTTTCCTTCTGACAGGACTGATGTGCAGACCCTTCAAAACAATCAACATAATCTGTCCCTGGCAGTTTTGGTGTATCCCAAGGAATTTAGCAAGTAAGTCTCAATAGATGTCATTTCAGTGCATTAGAGGACTCTAAGTTTGCTGTTACAGACACTTCTGCTGACACTTTATTTTTCTCTCTGGCTTCAGAGATTAAAAAACCTCCCTCACACAAGGAAAACTGAGTGTATGCAAAGACAGGTTTTAGCGAGACTTGCTGGGCTCAGAACTCCTAACCTTGGCCACATCAGTCAAATGCAGCAGTACTTCAGTACTTTAGGGCAGTATTTTAGATCACTACAATCTGAAAGAACCAGGCTATCACGAAAACACAGTCAATGAGTCAAGGTCTTTTAGTACTTTTAGCTCAAGTTCATGAGTTAACAATGCCACTCTGCTACTGCTCCTGGGAACTTGGCAGCATAAATCTGCCTCCTGCAATCTCACTTCTCCAGGGCCTGAAGCACTGGCAGTGGATACAGTGGTTAAAGATACCCACAAGAACATACTCAGAATTGAAGAGGCACTGCAAACACAACTCATGCAAAGTACCCAGGGAGAGGTGCTGCTTCCCAAAGGACGGAGACTGAGCCATCAAACCAGGCTGGATAGAGGGTGTTCGGACCACAGGAGCATGACGAGGGACCTGGACTGGAGCAGCCTCTTCTTCCTGGTCCACTGCTTGGGAATCATCATTCTCCAGCGACTGGGAAACTGAGGATGTTGAGCTGACTTCATCCAAATCTTCATAATATCTTGTGGACAGGAAGGCAGATCGGGACAAACTTGCTGCAATATCAGAAACAAAATCATGTGTGTATTAAGTTGAGGGAACCATCCAGCCCACCAGCCACAACAGGTGCACCCTATTTTAGGATGCTCTTCTATTGGCTTGTTTTAATCCTGCATTGATAAGGATTTGACTTCTTAACTGCCAGGAAAGGCAGCCTTCAACCAGAGAGCAACTGAAGGAAATTATTACTGAGAGCAGATGGGAGAACAGGAAAGGAAAAGTAGGAGTTGAGAAGCCAAAAGCTAACTTCAGGACTGACTCCTACAGCAGGTAGTCAGCCTCCTAGAAACCACTTCAGACTTCTACAGTAACTAAAGGTTTACCTGGAGCTGTAGACCTAACTGGTGGAGTCTTCCTCTTAGCTAGGAAATTCCTCAACTGTGCCTGCTTCACTGGGGACAACTTAGCTGGAAAATGGAAGACACTTATTAGCCTGTAATCAAACTGCAAGTCACAAAGAAAAGTAATTCACATTTATGGTGTGAAAGCCAGGAAGAAAGAATAAATTACCAGGTGCTTTGGGCAGAGGTTTGGCGTGTGATTTCAAGGTAGTTTTCATCAAAGCATTGCGCAGGCTTTCAAGGTCGCTGTCAAAACTGGGACAAAACAGAGCAGTGAAAAAACATCATCAGCAGAAAGAAGCCAACCAAATCAGGAACAAAAGTGGGCCAAAAGAGCCACTAGAACCACTGGTGTATCTGGAAGAACAACCCGCTCCTCTAGATACCGTGTGATTTAAACAACTATTTTGGAAACTTCAAGAGCCATTCACTTCTTCCCCCGAAGTCAGACAGACAACCAGCAGTATCTCAGCCTGGAGGCTCTATTATCCCATTTACTATAAAAACCCTTAACTTTCAGGGGTAATTCCTGACACAGCATCGAACAGTGTGTCACAGAACGTTACCAATGAGCTTCTGTATCACACCCGGGCGTAGTTCAGTGTAATTTTTAAGACATGCTGTCCTCCCATACCATGCCCACAAAACATCATTCTTTGGAGGACGCACCTTGGCACACTGCTAGGGGCAAGAGAGGAGTGTCAGCACCATTCAGAAACTCATGTTTCACATACCTCTGAGCACTGCTAAGGGATGTATCACTGGGAACACTCCACTGAGATGTCTGATTATACAGGCGGAGCTGCTGCAGGCTGTTCACCAGGTGATTTAGTCTCTTCCTCTGCTGGTTGATTATTTCCCGGTTATTAGCCAGGGTGTTAAACAAAGTCTCTCGCTCAGGAACGATCAGACGCCTGAAGAGATCAGATCAGGAGATAAGGACCATTCTGTATATCTGGCCACAGGCAGGCAAGCAAACACCAAGTGGTTTAGTGGTTCTGGCTACTTAAAACTCAATGAGGTCAAACATAGTTTGGTTTGAGTAACAAAGGAGTTCAGTTCATCTCTAGTGCATATTTCTCCTTTGGATATGCTGCCAGTTTATTCATTTAGCTCATTTACTTCATGATGTTTTATCTATTAGTAAGGTTTCATTAGCCACCGTCAATGGATTTCTACAAACTTTATGGTTTTTGTCTATAAGCACTATTTTCACTGCACACAGAGACACAGTAAGCTTGTAACACGTGTGAAGCCAGAGAGAGTCTAAACCTGTAGCTCCCAGCAGGTGTCTCAGCCAAGCTTTATTTACCCAGACCCCTTGAAAAAGACTTCTGTCTGTTGATTAGAGACTAATTCCCAATTTGCTGATGTGTTCTTTATAGTAGTCCTGTACTCCAATTTCAATGACTTACTTCTGCTTTCTCTTCTGCTCCAGATGCCGATCCCATTCCAAATCCAGAACGTCATTCACATCCTGAACAGCGAACTTCACGTACTGGTGCAAGCGCCGAATTTCCTACCAATGCAAGATAAAGTCAGTTTTTAATTCAATTCAGAAATCTCAGTTTCAGAAGCTGAAGACTCTTTGGGCTCATTCAGTCCAACCCATGTAGCACTTCCCTGTATTTCTGCCTGGAAAGTTTTACCAGCACAACAGAACCAAACACAGAGAAAATTTACTTATCAGTCAATGGGGTGAACACCGGGTTTGGCTTGGGCATTTTACTCCAGCTCTCATTTCTCTCTCTAGAAATAATACTTTCCATAATATTTGCAAAACGTTGCCAGATCTTTAAAGAAAGGGTTTTACAAACACCAAGCATTGTACAAAACAATCCTTATTTCAAATGTCATTTCCAGAACGTGAGTCATTTGTTCCCATTTTATAACGCTGAAACTTCTAAGAATTATAAGTGATCAAAGCTTTGCAGGCAACTCGCAAGGCTCTGGGAGACCAGCGTTCACAGACTATGATTCATGAAAGCATTCACAAATGCTCACAAACTCCCACGTTAAGGCAAGGAATTAATTTGATTTTTATAGGTAGGAAAGAAAAAAAATAAAGAAAAAGCCAGCACGAAGAGAAAAGTGACTTATCCATGACCACACAGTTGCACAACTGCCATGGCTAAGCCAGAGACCTCTGGCCTCAAGCCCTGCTCCTTAAACAAATCCAGCACTCAGTCTCATTACTGTCATCCCTCCAGCCTGGCATGGCATGGCCATAGCTTGAACTCTGACCTTGTAAGTCAGAAATGGCAACTGCAGTTGGTTTCATTCAGCTCATCCCAACAGAATGCTCACTTCAAATACAACAATGAAGCAGCTAAAGAACATGGCTCGGGAAAAATTCCACTGCAAGTGTTTTCAAGATACAGCATGAAATTCTAGTGTGACATCCCCAACCTGAAATCAAACCTAGTCCTGCTGTGGACTTAGTGTTACACACTGCCAAGGCCGAGTTTGCTCTCTCCAGCAACTATATAGAAGCAACTCCCTGGATACCAAATCAATATGGCTGGACATCAGAAAATTTTCAGGGTCTTTAAAACTTCATTGAAAACTAAGACACAAAGCTGACTAAGGGAGCTTTTCACACCCAGGAGAATGGGGATCATGCAGACTGAGCAAAATTTAAGAGTGAGAGCAGAGCTTTCTCACAAACTTTCAGAAAGTTGACCTGAAAGTTCTCTCCTTACGTTCCAATCCACTTCCACTTCTCTCTCAAGTGTGTTAGCCTTTCCTCATGATCCTCTCACTAGAACAGGGAAACATGCATTTCAAGATTATCTCTGAAGTCACAAGCACTCTGAGCTGTTGCAGAGCCATACTGGACATCAAAGCAAGGGGTTCAATTAAGACTGTGAATCAATCTACAGAACCCAGGTGAAGATCAGAGATCAGACCTGAAAGAAATGACTTTGTGTCAGCCCATTTCTAATAACTGCATGCCTACTTCTGATAACTCCTGCCACAAAGATGACATTCAATTATGCCTTCAGCCTGCCAGTCAAATTTCTTGAGGGGAACTTATCAGTGTATAAAAGATCAAGTATCATTTGTAGGGCACAATCACTCTATTTTGCTTAGGGTTAAATAGCCCTCATCACCAGAGCTGTAACAAAGAGTGCTTCACCCCTACTTTCTTTCATGTCTTTGAAAGCCTCTTTATGTACTGCTGGTTATTTTCCTTTGTGTCCCAGCTTTTAGAATATCATTAAGCTTTATGCTCCACCATCCATGAAATTAACCACACAATTCTGTAAGTCATAATAAATCATCAAATTGTTCCATAAGGCACTTGCTGAAGATAAAAATAATTCCAAGAACTCTTCTATAAAGTGTAGAAAAAAAACCCCAACACTCTTTTATCTGAAATCCCTGAGCAAATATTACAGGCTGAGAAGGAACAGGATGTCAAGAGTCACATTCTAAGCTTAGAATAGACTTGGATCTCAGGTGAACTACTTCCCTTCAGCAGGAGTTTTGAATCATCACTGCAAACGACAACAACAGAGAGGAGCTTTAGGAGAGGATTTTCAGAGTGTCTTGAAACTCATGGAAAACAAAAGCTCATTGCACTTTTGCTAGACTGTGTTGAAAAAGCAAATACCTAGGGCAGAACAACAATGCTGGGCACTTGCACATGCAAACCTCAGTTATATTTTATTTAAAACTCTCTATTTTCATACCTGAAGCTGTGCTTCACTCTTGGGATCCAAAGGTTTCTTATAGAGCAAGTGCAAATACCCCGAACTACGGTTCTGTTCGTTCTGTTCTTTAGCCTCTTCTACCCCTGCAAACCCCTCCAGCAAGGTTGTCTTCAGAATACTAATATCTCCATGAAGTGACTGCAAATAGAAATAGAACAGATGGGACAAGGTTCAAAGTACCATTTCTCATTGCCATCTCCAGCACAAGGACTTTTGCAAGCACCTGCCTGAAAGCACAGATGCAAATGTCACCCCCACGTTAACACAGCAGAGTCAGATGTTCCATCTACATCAGTTCAGCTTTGGCAGGTCAAGTAGGAACATCAGGTGAGGAACAGTCACTGCTGAGGAGCTGAATGGTTTACAGTTTGAAGATACCCTGCTCACCTCTGTTGTCTCTTTAATTTCCAAGAGGAAGGTGTGAAGATCATCTGACTCGGTGCGCAACATCTTCATTTCCTCAGGAGTTCCAACCTGGAAACAGGCTTTGGAAGTCCGGGCCTTCAGCTCCTCCATCTCCTTTTGAAAATGTGCAATCTGCAAAAGTCAAGAGGAAGACAGTGCAGCCAATGAAACACAGCAGGGTCTGGAACAAATGTCTCAGTTCCTGGATCACGCTTCAGTTGCGCCATGAACACCTGCCACTTTGCAGCCAAAGTGGCAAATTTCTCTTGAACATTTAACGGGAAAGAACAGTCCATCTTTTTAGCCCAGTGAGTGAAGATGACTGAAGAGGACACACAGACAGCAACTACAAACCAGGTTGATTATCTTGGGAAAAATTTCCATTCTGATTCCTAAGCTGCTTAGAGGCACCATCAGAACACGGCTGAACTGAAGTGGCTGTGGCCTTAACAGTTTCTAAAATGTAGAAAACTGCTTCAAAAATCTCACCTCCTCTCTGATTCCTGCTATGACGGGGTCCGAATCCTTCCACTGGTGGGTCTGTTTCTCTAAAGCTGCGTTGGGGAGCGCTGATTTGCCCTGGGAAAAAAAACAAACAAAACCGGTATTAAGGGATATATCCATTGCAACAGGGAGCTTAGAATATTAAAAAAGGCCTCATGTTAGAAGCTCCATTCAGACACCAGATAACTGATTATAACAACACAGTTCAAAACACAGCTCTCCAAAGACCTGCAGAGAACATCGTTCTAGAACTGCAGATTTGCTATTATTTAAATGTCAAAAGCTAGCTAATTCTTGGACCTAAGAATACTAGTTCTGTCCAAGGAATTTTAAGCAATTCACAGGCCATGCAAAACATTCACCCTCTGAAGAACCCAGTGCAGCTCCTGTTACCTGAGCAGAGCTTGGCTTTGCTGCAGACGGGGTGATTTTGGGTGTCTTCTGTACTAAGGAAGCTGAAGAAACATTTTGAGCAGGACGTGCCACTGGAATTTAAGGAGAGGAACGGTAATTTATGAACTTACACAAAGCTTGAGAAAACAGATTGTGATCAGACACATAATCACTGCTGTCAAATCCAACAGCAGTAGTGCTATGGGCCCTAGTCCAAGAACACACCTTCCTCAGGTGCTTTTTCACTCCCATCCAGTAAAAACTGCTAACAGTAAAACCAGTAAAAACTCTACAGTAGCTGGCTGTATGACTCCTGAGGACCTCGAGACCCCCAGTCACACAACCATTTGAGAGATGGAATATCATTCTGCTAACAAGTGAGTGCCATCTGATTGGAACTCATTTGTGATCCTTTTGAACTCGAGTCAGTCCAGATGCAGAGAAAGGCATCGATTTGTGTGACTGCCCAGAAACATTGACAATCAGAGCTGCATTTCAGAGCCCTGAAAATGCCAGAACTTCTGGATGAATGTAAGCAGCTGAATACAATTGTTTCACAATTATCTCTCTGGGGAATGAAGAGCACAAATGGAAAAACCACTCAGTTTCAAGACTAAGTGCATCACATCATTACGGTGTGCCAATCAGGAGGGCCTCTAAAGCAGGAAAACAAGAAAGAAAGAAGCCAAATAAAGCTCACTATGTCCTAAGGCTTTTAGAACATTGTTTATAATGGACTACTGCCAACAACAGGATCAGCCTCCTACCCGTGGCAGGCACAGGGGATGAAGTCTTCAGTGGTGTGGCAGCAGAGGCTGGGACAGGCGTGGCCTGGCTCAGAGAACCTCCAGAAGTAGGTTTTGAAGTGGTTGAGAAGGAAAACATTGTGGAAGTGCATTGGCCACTGCTGCTCGTGGGAGGAGAGGTGTCTACAGCAGTGAACCTGCAACAAAAAGCAGAACATCTCTCAGCTCTGAACTGATCCCGGCTGCCTCCCTCCATCCAAAACGAAGCATTAAGTTCCCATGAATTAGCATCCACTGGAATCAGCAACAATTCAAGCTCCAGCTATAAAATCAGGAGCATTAGCTTCTGGAGATGGTGGGAAGGAGCCACTCAGGATAATTTCTGAATAGATGGAACCACAAAGACTTCTACCACAGACCCACCCAGTGAGCAAAAGGCAAATGCCAGCAAAAAGCACTACACTGCTTCAAAATGCACCTCGTCATTTTGCACCAACTATACCAAATCTGAGCTGCCCTTCAGTGTCATCCTCACAGCAAGGCTCAAGCAGAAATTCTGCAAGAAAATATGAACTTCTATTCATGCGCAAACTCATCTCCTCAAGGCAGCCAATTTAAATAGTCAGCCAATTCACTGGCGTATCATTTGCTTTATACACAAAATACAAAAAGCCTTAAGAGCTCCCATCAGATCCTGGTGTAGTAAAGATTTTCCTAATTAAAAAAAACCAATCATTTGAACCATCGGAAATTTCTTGTGACGCATTTACATGAAACTTGCTTTCTATAAAAAGTGGCTTCAATTAACACAGCTCTGTGTTTTAAACCATTTTTTCTAAAAACAGAGAGTAAGTCTCAGGAGTTGGAGGGAAGAGTGGGTATATGAAATCTGAGAACACTCACTCAAACCCATTTTGCATAGTATATATAATCAATATTATTTTTTTCAGTTGGTGCGAACAAGCTTTAAAGATTCCAGATCCTGTGTTCAGTGACCAGGCACCCATTTAGGAACAAAACCTAAAAGGTCTGGCACCTTCACTGTCAAACACAGGAGTGGCAAAGCAATCCATCAGCTGTGGATACAGCTTCTCCTCAGCTCTCCAAGTTGCTCTTTTTAGGCTGGGGTTAAGGACCCTTCAACAAACACTCAGTGAAACTTGTGCTATCACCACCCCAATAAATCAGTCCCAGACAGAAGGGATTTCAAATCCCAGAGTCTTTAACCATGGTTTGCATCAAACCAAGGCATGGAATTACCGTTTGATGCCTATGAAGCAGAGATATAAAACAACCACCCAGGTCTCTGGTAATTTGGCAAGTTATGAGTCCAATTTTTGGCACTGTCCCTTGACTAATATCCTGCCCATGAACATAACCTCTGGCAGGGGAAGCACTGAGGGTTTTCACAGCCAAGACAGCTACGTCTTTATAGATCCAGAGAGGCTTCCTCAGTGCTTTCTTGGGAGCATGGGGAACAGCTGTCAGGGCAAAAAGCCAGACACCATCTTCAGAACTACCATACATTATCCATGCCTGGAGCAATTTAGGAAGTTACCAGCCCCTGCATTCACTATTTATCTATTTACTTCTCATTGAGGTTCACTTTGACTGAAGAAGCTGAAGGTGCAAAAGATGATTTCTGTGCAGGAGGAGCTGTGGAGAGTGGTGGCCCAGGTGAGCTGTCCGCAGCTGGTTTAAAGTTCATGGATCCAAAAGGAAAGGAGGTGGCAGTAGCTGCAGTGGTGCCCACAGGAGGAGTCGTGGATGCCTTAGAAGCAGCAGAGGAGAATGTTGCTGCTCCAGTCAGAGCAGGAGTCTGGGCTTGCTTGGAGGCATCAGTGGCAAAGGGGTACGGTGGAGGATCACCGCCTGAGGAGCCAGGTGTCTTCACAGCAGAAGGCATGAAGGAAAAAGCAGCTGCTCCACTCCCTGCAGGAGGCTGACTTGAGGCAGGAGCAGCAGGAGCAACACCCGGTACTGTGTCAGGCTTTAGGGAAGTTGGAGGAGTGGTTGGAGTTGGGGCAGTGCTTCCTGCAAAGAGACAAATGGGAAAGGAGGAGACTCATTTGGCTGCACTGACTCATGGCAGAAGGTAATTCAAGGCCAAATGCTGTTTGATGGGGACAGCTCAGCACTGCCTCACTCACTTGGACAGACAGCACAGTGAGGAAGAGAGACGGCAGAGCTGGGCCTGCAGCCCCCAAACTCAGCAAGTGATACAGAAAGTGCACACAGTCCAAGCCACGATCAATACTACAATCTGTCTAGATTAATGTTGTCTGCAGTTTCCTGTGAAAAGGCTTCACCTTTCTCCATTGATTTTGATGAGGTTCCTGCCATCTCAAGTAAAACAGGCAATCAGCACACAAGCCAGCCAGCGCTGCAGAGGGGCAGGCTGCCAAACAGCAGCACTGTGGTTGGGGAAGGAGAAGCAAATTTGGGCTTGGAGACAAAAATGATGCATTTGCAGTTATTACTCCTGCACTCAGACAAGCAAAACAATCAGCTTATCTACCTACCCCTGCACAGGAAACTGCCTGTGTCACACTACACGGGGCAACACATCTATAATTCAAACAAAACTGCTATTCTGCACCCGCTGACACAATTTTCACAGTGCTGCAGAAAGCCATCATTTAAGTAAGACTTGCTGCAGCCAAACACCTTAGTTTGCATCATGACCTCCTGTGGCAAAAGTATGGAGGAAAACCATCACCTCTCTGAAGAGTGCAAGCCATGCTCTGGGTCTGCAAAGTGCTTGCTCCTTGTCCCCAGGCAGAGCCTGCAGTCCCTGCTGCAGTTAGAATCGTGCACCCTAAAGCTGGACAAACTGCTTTGGCCCTGTTCTCCAAAGGTTGAGTCTAAGAGCACAGCCTGCAAAGTGCTTGAGATCCTACAAAGGACAGGACTAGATGATTTCACACTGATGCATAAAGGAAACAGAACAGTCCTGGAAGCACAAAATACCCATCATTACACAGGGAAAAAAAAAGTTTTCTTAGACCACGTTCGTGTCTGACTACCAAACTGACAGACCAAGATGACACGGATCCACAAATGCAAGTGTTCCCCTACCCCACTGGAGCACTTACCTGCTGACTTTGGAACTCTCTCCCCTGCCAACTGCAGCGGCTCCGGGGTCACGATAAGGGACCTGACCCCCGGGTTTTGGTTGATCATGTAAAACGGGCAGAGCACACCGTCCGTAGAGAGCAAGATCAGAACTGGAGCTGGGGCAAGGATCTTGTCATCACCTGCCAGAGACCACATACGTAAGTCCTGCAGTCAAAGTTCCCTGTTCTGTTCCTGCTGGCATTGCCACCTTCATGTGACTTGACAAGTGCAATATTTCCTACATTTCTCCCTTCTCACTTTTATTTGCATTTTTGTTCCCTTGCTTCTCTATGAAATGCCCATTTTTTTTCTTTTTCCTTTTGTAGTCCTTTCTGTTCCTGACTTCATGTTTCATAAATTCACAGATGAAGAGTTATTTTGGCATTCAAATGTCACCTCCTGAATGACAAAGCCCAACTTCCACCTGTGAATTCCTGTGCCAAGCTTTTTCATATTTTGAAGCAGTCCTTTTTCCTCACCTATATGCTGTTCCCTCCTTCGGTCCTCTGTCCCTTTCAACAGTCCCCATATTCCACTGGGTCCTGTCACCTCATTAACATTCATATTCATAAAGTACCAAAGAGAATTGCTACATAGGAAGCTTTTTGACTTTAAAGAAAGCCAACATCAAACAAATATCCTCGTGATCTGAACCTCTGATATAAAATACTTGTGTTATTTGCAGCTGCTTTGTGAGTCTGATTCTTTTCAAAAATTCTCAGCACAGTTAAATGCTCCCTATATTTCTAAATAAAAAAGTCTATAATGTTTTATCTGCCCTTAATTAAACAGAAAAACTCATATAATCTAGAATGCAGGAAAAATCTGCTATAATCATGCTGCCTTGTTTGTCAGGCAGTGCAGTGGATGGCCATGTTTCTTTACCTACTGGTTTCTTCAAGTATGCTAGGGAAGGGCAGTTTCCACATGGGAACAAGCTCCAGGACAAAAGAGGTTTCTTTGCAACCTAAATTTGGTGTGAACTGCAAAGCCAATTGGCTGCACTCTGTGAGAATACAGAGAATGTGCTAGTAAAAAGCTTTTCCAAAAACCTTTCTAAAAACCCTATAGGTTCTAAAAATCTGGCCTGACAGAGTCCTTAATCCAGTAACTGTATAGATTAACAGAGAAAGGGCTTCAAATTCAATTTGGCATTCAAGTACAAAGTTTGACCTCAATTCCCTACTGTAGGTTTTCATTCAGGTAAAGTTCTCAGTTAACTGGCACCCTCCTGTGCTCTTCAGGAACTCCTGACTGCAGTACCTTCCACTCTGCCTGAAGGCATCTCTATTTCAATCTGTCTCCGGGTTTCAAGGGAGAGTTCTCAGAATTCACTAAGATACAACACAGT
This sequence comes from Cephalopterus ornatus, assembly GCA_013396775.1. NCBI lineage: Eukaryota > Metazoa > Chordata > Aves > Passeriformes > Cotingidae > Cephalopterus > Cephalopterus ornatus. Next base: position 210,738 of record VZRE01012786.1, on the reverse strand, counting down.
AGCTCAGATGTAGCTTCAGACTCTGACAAGGTGCTCAGAAGAGCCTTCAGGCAGCACAGAAGGTACAGCAATAGTGCAGCTGCCTAGATGTAAGCACAGCAGGGTTTAGGCAGTACAGACCCTGCGCTTTAATGCAGAATTAAAACCTACACATTCACCTCAACGATCTTTGCTGTTTCTGGCTTTGAAACCAACCCGCTTTTGCTTTAGATCAGCGCAAATATACTTCATACAAAACAGTTCAGCAAAAGGACATAAGTGACAAGAATAAAGAACACCTCACAGGCAGCCTGAAATCCCCAGTGTTAGAACATGACTCATTTAAACTCACTATTATCCCAGTTCTGTGAAACACAGGTGTAACTCAGGAGCTTTGTTTGCCAAGGTTGTTACTGTAGTATCCCAGGCTGCTGAAAGCTCCAAGGAAGAACACTTTGCCATTTGAATCCTTACACAAAAGTAAGGCCACGTGTTGTTGGTCTGGTGCAAACCGCAGTGGGGTGTGTCAGTCTCCCTCTCAGGACCATCTCCCAGAACCCCTGAGCACCAGGCTGCCCCTCAAAAATATCTCCTACATTGAGATTTTTTAACTACTCTACCAAAAAGACTAACAAGACTTACTGATCATGATGGGCATATTACTGGTGTAGTCTACAGCAACACCAACGGGCAGAGTGTCATCACTTTTATCTGTCACGGGAAGTTCTGCTCTGCTGGAGTCCTCCAAAAGCCAAGATTCCCAGTTCTGCAAAAAGTGAGATTAATTTGACTACTGCTTTCCTGTGATCAGCTCTCTTCAGAACTCCAGCCTGAAGGACTAGCTAGAGAACATCTACTTAAATTTTTCACACTAACAAATGCCAGAAGTACACCAGGACCATTCACAGATCTGTGTGTGACTTCTCACACATCACTGCATGTCACCTCACATGAATCACTTCATTAAAGTGAGCCTGACCAAATTTTGAGACCGCTAAATGAGAAACAGACTTCTTTTATTTGGTTCACAACTCACTCTTTCTGTTTGTGCTTTCTCTCTGTGTCACACAAATCTCTTGTTCATCTAAGAATTGTCTTAAGGTTCTGTACAATTTAGAAGCTTGTTTCGTTTTGGGGTGCTTTTAAAAAATTCATCCTCTCATTGTATTCCAGGTTTTATACAGGTTATACTTAGATTTCTGGGAAAGAGGAGGTACACGTGCACAAATACAACACAAAATATATTCCACAAGTGGAACAAAAATATTACCTGATCCTCTTGCCTGGCAAGAATGCAGACTTCTGTGGAAGCTGCCGAAGCTGCCAGAACCAGATCCCTGTAAGCATGGACACAAACAGGTTAAAACTGACATGACAGTCCACTGCAAGGTCCCCAGCTCCACAACTCCTTATCATCTATATAAATTTGCAACTAGGAATCAACTAGGAATAGTTATACAATACAAAACTGACTCTTTCCCTGCCAAGATGAGGGAAACGTGTCTGGTACATCACTAAAGAACTACTTCTTTCTTTCAAAGCAATGATTTGACAGACCCTGGATCACCATAAATAACAATGGTCCAAGTCGGGTAGTTGAAAAGTTAGAACAGCTTCTTCACAATGACACATAATTAAGTGAGACAAAAGTCATACTTTACCCACCCAGTAACTTAAAATCTCAAGGGAAATAGTTATGACAGATTTTAAACAGTCTTATGTACCTACATGAAATCACATGAATTCTCACCAAATGAGTATGTTGGCACAGAGATAAAGCATGCAGGAGAAATAAACTGTACTTTCACAAAGCATTTTCAAAATAGCAATTTAATTCCTCTCGAACTCAGGTAATTACATAGTTTACAAAAAGAAGGAACACAATGTAGGGAAAGGAACGACCGCTCAGACACAAACACCAAGGGAAAGATCTTGCCATGATTCCTGCCACTCACCATTCCTCAACAAAGCTGAGGAAGTAATGATGCTGTCTCTCCGTGCAGCTCCCATAGCACGGCTCCATGATATTCACAAACTTCTCTGGTCGCTTCTCTTCCTTTTTCTGTAAAATCAACATTGCTAATTTATCTTCCAATGCAGAAACGCAGTAATCTCCCATAAATCTGCCTGCAGATACACCAATAATGTCCTAATTCGATCTCAGCAGAGAACAGCTTGAACCCATTGATTTTCAAGTGGATCCTAGTTCCTCCACTGGATCCCCCCCAACCTCTAAACCATGATTTACCACAGCACCAAACTTGAGTTCTCCATGATGCCAACAATAAAAGCAACTTGCCACTGTAATAAACAAGTCAAGAACAAGCAACAAACACTTGTGTAGCTGTGACTTGCTGGCACTTACAGGCAATATGGCTATGACCACTTCTGGGGGTGTTTCCAGAGTCCCATCAGCTGCTGCATACACAATAGTAAAGACGTATGTGCTAATCCACAGTACATCCAAAACTGAAAGAGAAAGCAAAATACCTCAGCCAGAAACACTTCAGAATGATACTTCCTGCTTATCTTGATTTTAGCTGTGCACAGCACACAAAAGAAAATGACATGCAAACGGCAACTAACTCCTTAACTACCAAGTTCCAATGATTTGTCTGCAGAACAGCGAAATTATTAGGGGGGGGGAAATTCTTTGATCCCAGAAATTTCAAACACAAGCCAGAAGAATATATTTGGTCTGCTTGATGATATCACAGATCAGACAATGCCAGTGTTTCCACATATGGGTGGTGGTGTGGCATATCCAAATGAAGTGGTCCTGCTTTTCTAAACATGCTGTTTTGACATTGTATTGAAGAGGCAAAATGATGAGGTGAAACTCACGTGGAGTATGAGAAATGGATTTATATTCAGAAATCTTCATGCTAAAGGGAAATGCTTGTGACAGTACTGTCTTATCATATCAGTGAGCAAAAAATAGCTTTTAAAACGCATATTGAAAACATTTTAGAAATAGAGCAGGACTCTGGCCAACTGGTAATTTTTCTATGCAACTCAGAGATATAGCATTTTTTCCCAAATATTTGAACTAAATCACACTGTAATTACATAAACAGTGCAATACACAGCTGCTACAACTAAAGACAACAGGAGGAGGAATGAGTAAAATATTTTAAAAGAGAAAACAAGTTAAAAAGAAATAAAAAGATGTACCTTTAACAGGATTGTCCGAGTCATAAAAAGGAGGACAAGGGATTACTTTCTTCTCTTGTAGGTTCTGCAAATAAAACAACTCTTGAATACAAAGAAAAGAAAACAAACAAAGCCAACTGCAAGTTTTGCAGAAAGCCCAGAGAACCGTTTTAGAGCAACTCACTCTTTAACACTCAGCATGTGCCACTCTAAAATTGTGACTTTTTAGTGACCATTGCAAACTAAACCCAATATTGGCCTAATTGAATATTACTGAAGCACTTGGGCAGCATCACATGGCTCACACCATGTGCCACCTGACCAAATTCTGTAGCTTCTGATGAAAAAAAAAGAGATGAAAAAAAATCATATTGCAAAGTATTAAGGAGACATAAGGCCTCACCACCAACAATACTTACAGGCAGATATTGCACCACGGTGCCATTTTGCCTCCCTACAGCCAGTTGTTTTCCCTTTGGGCTCCAACACACTAAGCAAAAAAAAACCAGATAATTTCATTAGCACTAAGGAACCAAAGAGTTACAAGGCCCCACAAAAACAGGACCAGTAAATTAAAACTGCTATTTTTTTCCCCCCTGCAAAAAGCCATGAATCTGAATTACACATGGAGTCCTCCAGACACAGACAAAGCAAGTCTGCACAGATCAAAAACCAACAGCTGATGATGCTTATTTGCCTGCTTTCCTGGAAATGAGAGTCAAGCCTGAGACAGCAAAAACCACAGGTGAGCACATTTGGTAACTCACAAGACTCAGCTGCTCCAATGAACCGGGAAAGAGCAATGCCATTGCAACACACCCCGAGTCTCAAGTTTGAATCTTTCCTCTTTGTGAAGAATTTTTTCAATGTTAAGAAACCTCCCCCCGAGACAAACAGCCTGTGTTTTTACACCTATCGATGCGCGCCTGCCCTTCAGTGCCCAGCACTCCACGTGCCCCCTGAGGATGCCGCTCACCAGATGTCACAGCCACGGAGGACGGGAGGGTGGCGTAGACCTTCACGGAGTCTGTGACCTGCAGGACAGAGATGCTGCCATCGGACAGACAGATGGCCACCATGGTGGGACTGGCGGGGTTCCACTTCAGGTCGTTGACTGTGGCCGCGCTCCCCGAGTCCTTGGCCAGTTTGTGGTAAGCAAATGCCTGTTTCTGCTGCTTTGCCTTTTAGGAAAGACAAATACACGAGGCAAAAGCTAAGCACAAAATTCTCCCATTAGTCATTGCTCGAAGCTGTTTTGACCTGCCTATAAATTACTGACTGATAAAAAGGTGCAGATTTTTGAGTTTACTGAGCCATTCCTTAACAAGACATCTCTCGCAGAAAATACCACCCCAGCTACGCCTCTCCTCTGCTGTGTTCTGAAAAACAAACCAAAACCCAAACCCAAACCAAACCCACTTTGCACAGGCTGTACCTGATTCAGGAAAGTGCGGACATCAAAAAAGCTGATGAAGGAACCGATCTCGCTGGACATCATACACACGGAGAGGGTGAGATTGTCACAGCTCAGAGCCAGGTGCTGCACAGGAAACTTCATGGGGACCAAGGTGCTCTGAACGTTCTCCACTGAAAACACAAAAAGGAGAGGAAGAGACAGTGAAGGGGACAAATTTAAATAGCAAGAACTGTTCTTGTAAAAAAATACAATTAGAACGAGCTTGTGCAAAAATCCACAGTCCCATTAACAGCAGCTGTCAAAGGTAACATGAAAAACTGAGTAAAACAGAAAAACTGAAGGAAAGGGGTACTTCTGCAGGTAGGAAAAGTCAGCCCCACTGCATGGTACCAAACACAGGTGACCCTGAACAGGAGCACAGAGCTCCTGGTGACGTGTTCCCAACAGCAATTAAGGTTCTTCTCCCAGAGGGTGGCTGAGCACTGACCAGGCTCCCCAGAGCAGTGGTCACAGCCCCAAGGCTGCCAGAGCTTCAGGAGCGTTTGGACAAGGCTCTCAGGGGTATGGTGGGGTTGTTGGGGTGTCCTGGGCAGGGCCAGGAGTTGGACTGATGATCCTTGTGGATCCTTTCCAACACAGGACATTCTATGATTTTATGAACTGTACTTCATTTCAGCCAGAGGTACAGCAAATATTGTTCCTGCCTTCCCACACAAGAAACTGTGGCAATTAAAACCCATGACAGAGCTTCATGTATCAGAAGCCAAGAGCTCCGTGTCACAAATCCCACATAAACCTGTCCCCGCAAAGACCACGGGATGTCAGCGCGTCTTACCGATTTTATTGGGATCTTCTCCCAGCTGGTTCTGCATGAGAAGATCTCTGGTGTGGAAGATCTGCAGGCTGGTCCCCCCACCAGCAAAGACCAGCCCATATTTGTTGGACACTGCGAGGAGGCTGGAGCGCTCTTTGGGAAGGTCATCGGGAGCATCAAAGATACGGACCTTCTTCAGGGCTCTGAACTGAAAATCCTGTTGGGAGAGAGTTGGGAAGGAGCTGTTCATGTGCCAGGCAAGAGGAAGGCTTTACTTCAGTTTCTCTAAGACAATAAGTGTAAGAGTCTCTCCGCAAGAGCTGCAAACCCCTGCCAAGGCAGAGCCTACATTGTTTCCGGCCATCCCAACAAATTTTATGTCTCATCCAGGAAAGACTGAGATCACACCACGTTTTTTCCACTGGCTGAATTTCCCTTCCACCCAGTGCCTGTGCTCATAAAACCCGCAGGAGATGAGTCTGTCTGGGACATCTGGCCTTCTCAGGAACACACCAAAACCAGCCAAGGGATACAGAGGAAAAGAGAAAGAGAAGGGAATAAAGCAAATATAGAACAGCACTGAACAAAACTTACTGCTACAAATCACACATTTGCTTACATGGATCTTTGGTTGCCATTGTAACTTATGACACACAGAACAGACACAGGTTTTCCTCTCACCCACCCCCAGAAATTACTTTGTACACTCAGACTTAATTTTTTTTTTTTTTTTGGCATTCATTTCTCTCATAATTCACACTGCCCTTTTGGAAAAAGGAGGGAGAGTAAATCAGAGTGAGAGATCAAAACCTCCAAACCCACGAAGTGATTTAAGAAACAGCAGTTGCACTGGTACCATGCAAAGCCTGGGGTCCCTTTTAGGAATGAGTTTCCCTTCCCAAGCAGAGAAGGGAGATCTAACACTGGATCTAATGCCAGTAACTCCAATCAAGCACCTGAGTTTTACCTCCGAATTATTTCCAAAGCATTCCGTTAAGTGCATTCCTGCAACCTGAGGAGCTGCAGGAACTCAGAGGCTTCTGCGACGCGAACAGCCACAACTCCCTCGTTTCTGAGGGCAGAGGGAAGCTGCACAAAGGAACCCGCTCCCCCGTGTCCCTGCTTACACAGCTCCCCGGGAGCGCCGGGAGACACAGCCACAGGCCAGGCTGGCACCACACGGCCAGGCTCCCGCTCACACCGCCCCGCAGCCCCGCGTGCTGCTCCCAAACCCGGGAGACTCCCAGCACAAGCCACGCTCGCAGGAGGACTCGGGAACGCATCACTCTTCTCCCAGAACAAGGCTCCTTCATCCCGGGAAGTGTCCGAGGCCGGGCTGGACGGGGCTTGGAGCAACCCGGTCTAGGGTGAGGTGTTCCTGCCCTCGGCGGAGGGGTGGGACGGGATGATCTTTACGGACCTTTCCGACCCAAACCATTCTGTTGTGCCTTCCCCGGGAGTTACCAAGGCCACGCCAGACCCTCCCTTCCACCCCTCTGCGGGAGACTCCGCCGAGAGTCCTCGAGTGCTTCACAAACCCTGAAAGGCCGCCCCGAGCCCCCTCCAGAGCCCGTCACCCGCCGCAGCCCAGACCGAGCCCTCCTCAAGCCCTGCTCTCCCCTCCGGCCCTAAGCCAAGGCCCCCGGTCGGAGCCAAACCGCCCGCCGAGCCCGCCGCTCACCTTCATCTCCCGCTCGGGGATCACGTCCATGTCGTCCCCCATGGCGGACCCGGGGCCGCGCTCCCGCCGGCACGGCCCCCGCGCGCTTCCGCTTCCGCCGGGGCCGCTCTGGCCGCCGCTCTCGCTGCTCCGGGTCCTC
>VZRE01012786.1:189431-200628 GCA_013396775.1 Cephalopterus ornatus | reverse complement strand
ATCACAGGGTTTGTTTTTTTTTTTTTTTGGTCTCACATTACACCTGGTGCTACAGCTTCTAAGAGACCAAGCAGCAGAAAGACACGAGCTGGGGGTCTCCAGCTTCCCTTGCTGTTCCTCTAAGGCAGGTTAGTTGAAAACTAGGACTGTCCACAGTAAAGAGTAACAAAGCACAGGTAACCTCTGTTACAGACCAGCAAAGCAAACAGTGCCCATTTTGCAGCCTGTCCTCTTCAAGGGAGGCTGGCTATGTCTCTCTCTGGAGGAGGACCAGAAGGTTTTGGGTTGCTTTCATTGGCTTTTCCTTCAAACATCATGACCCTGCAAAACACAACAAGATAATACCAATTAAAAAAAAAAAAAAAAGGAAATGCATCTTTACCCATCATTGGGCATTATCTGCTGAAAAAGAGCATCTGGCTCCTCTGCAAAGGGCACCCGATAATTAACAGAGGAGGGAAAGCCAACAGAGGGCAGTGCTGCCAGCCTGGCTTTCCCAGCAGCTTCTAGGAGTGTGTTCCCAAAGTCTCTGCCGGTTTTCCTCTCAGACCCCAGAGGATTAGCACATTTTATTCAGACAGCCACTTCCGAAATCCCCTGGGCACACACGGCATGCCAAGGGCTCCTGATGCGTAAAAGCTAACACCACCCCTGGCCCACTCTGCACGTAACCACACAGCACAACATTCAGAAGCCAACACCAAGCAAGCAACAGCAATTACAGTCCAGGGAGAGGGCAGGGACAAGGAGCAAGGCACTGGCTGTAAGAATCCCAAGCATTTTTCAACCACTAGCACTGTCTTCCTCCCTAAGGACTGCAGCTACGCTGGGAATGCCAGCTGCCTCGACAGATCAAAGGACTGCACTGCTCTTAGGACAGTTTTACATTTCTGCTCCTGCTCTAGAGAGTCCAACAGACAATGGGGTTTCTGTTAGCAAGAGAAGGGACCTGTTTGTGAAAGCTGCTGCAGTGGGGAGGAGGGATGGAAGATACAGGATAGGCTGCAGGCTCAGTCTGGTTCTGTGGAGAAAGAAAGGAGGAGCAGGGATGTCAGAAGTCTGCGTGTGCTTGGAAGAGGAGCATCCCAACACATAGAAACAGGGCATGCAGTGGGGAGACTCACTGCCAGCAAGAATGTACCAGCTTAGAGGAACCTTCCTCCCAACCTGCCTTGAAAGCTGGCTGTGTTTCTAAAGCTGCCTTCAAAAAGGGGATAAGGAGGATGGAGAGGAGCTGCTCCTATTCATGGTGGTTACAGACACAAAAGCAGGGCCAGCTTCTGTGGCTGTGAAAGGAAACACCAGGCTTCAATGGGATGGAGATGGAGCCAAGCAAATGTTTGGAAGCCATTTGTTACAGCAGCACTTTCAGAGCCCTTGTTGAGAGGGCAGAGGGGGCCGTGGGAGGCTAGTGCTGGCAGCCTGTACCACAGAAAACCTCTCCCAGCATGAGCCAGCTGTTTCAAGCATGGGCTCCACCTCCTACTGCCTCTGAAAATCAGGCAGGGACAGACCATCCTCCGGGAAACAGGAGGCAGCACTGCTGGTGTTGGCAGGACCATCATTCACCACTCAAGTCCTGCCACCATCCACAGGGGAAGCCTGTGCCCCAAAGCCAGCAGGAGCCTCAGGGAAGAGACAGGAAGAAGTCCTGCAGTGTGGAATGCCTGCACAGCCTCGGGAAAGGAGGAGGATCACTCCCACGGAGCACGTGGGAGGAAGCCTGTGCTAACACACAGCAGCCAGTGCTGCTGGGAGCACTTGCCACTGCTCAGCCTGGACATGGGTTTATACAGCCTCTCATGTCACTGTGCAGATTCCCCCTTCCCAAGGGTCGTCTCTCCCCCTATGGACGCTGAGCATGCACAGCTCCACCTCCACCAGACAGAGCAGCTTGTGCTTCCCAGCTCAGGTCCTGTGTCTCCCCTGCTCCACTCTGGGACACTCACAGTTTAAGCACAGCAGAGCGTTTTCCAAGCATCACGTTGACAAAGTCCTGGTACGAGATGGTGTCACTGACCCCTCCAGTCACCTCAGAGATCATCTTCTTCAGTTCTAGGTGGGTCTTTGGAGCCCCCAGCTTCTCCATCATCCTTTTGACAGACATCAAATCTACAAGAATAAGGAAACTGGTGCTGTTTGGATGTGACCACACTGAGCACAGGCCAACCCCTAGGGACACAGCCATGAGTTCCCACCTCACCTATGGACCCCAGGGCTGACAGCATCAAGCTGTTGCCAAAAGCCATGAGAATCCTTCCAGTACAGTTTACTGCTGTACTGCCCAGCACAGAGCATCACTGCCCAGTTATGCAGCTCAGGATAAAAGCACCACACACACAGAAGAGGGACAACTCTCTTAGTGCTCCAGAGACACGTGGGGACACTGCTCTCTAGCTCGGAGTGTGGTGCCAAGAATCACAAGGATGGGGAGGAGGGAAGCAAGACCGGGGTTAAAGCTGGAGACAAACAAGCTGTGGGGAGCAGGCATCCCTGCCCAGCACCACAGGCCATTTCCTTCCATTGCACTGCTGCCTGCTGAGACCTGTGGGCCCCTTCCCTCCCGGAAACCCTGAGTCAGGCCTCTTCCAGCTCCCCACAGGCTTCACTTCATCTGGAGGACCAGTGGAGGAGGGGAACAAGGCAGCAGCCTCCTGGAAGGGCACAGGTCACAAGTGGTTACAAACTTTAATGTCAGCTCCAGGCCTGCAGAAGGCTGGGTTCTTTACGTAACTGGTGCTTTCTGGACCCAAAACAGGGTTGCTCAGCTGAGCCAGACTCACACCCAAGTCTTTTGCTTCCCTCCGCTCCCCTCCCTGCAAAGCAAAGAGCTGCTCTGCACCAGAAGTGCGCATGGATTTATACAGCTTCTGCCTCAAGCCAGGCAAAACCCCAGGATTGTCCAAGCCCTGCGGGTTCCCAGCTCTGGATTCCCAGCTTTCCAGCAGAGGATTGAGAAGAAAGCCTCTGCAAAGGAAAAAGGAAAAGAAAAAAAAAGCATTTAGAGCAGAAAAAAGTGGAGGAGCTAAACAGAACTCCAAGAGGACTGAGAAGAACTTAGATCTTGAAGTAGGTGAGGAGAGACTAAGAAAGCTGAGAGGCAGGAGCTAGAAAGCCAAGGAAGCCCCTGGCTGAAAATCAAGATTGGAGCAAGGCTGGACACAGCAGAGCCCACAAGTTTTCCTCCTCAGCACCACAAAGCAGCAGATACAGCAGCAGACACCACCTCAGCAGACTGTTGTTCTTCCAGCCCAGCATCCCTCAGAGTCACTCACCAATTTCCCCTTGGTTGTTCAGGTCAAACTCCATGTATTTCTCTGGAAGAGACACAGAAGCAAGTCAGGAGGACACTAGAGCAGGGCGTGTGCAGGGCTTTGGAGCACTGCCTGCTTGGGGCAATGAAATAAAAGATATGGAGATAACATTGATATACTGCTAAATGCAAACTTCAGAGGGAAACCATCTCAAGGCCTGGTTTTAGTACCCTTATCTCAGCTCTAGGGTTCTAGAATTAAGTACTCTGTAATTGTGGCTGCTTTTCATTTAAGCTGAAGGAAAACACTGGCATGAGAACAAGGTATCAGCTAGCCATGAGCAGTGTTAAAAGGTTTCCAGCCAGAAAAACAAAGCTCTGAACAGCCTCCCAGAAGGAGTAGCAAGGAGAACAAACCCCTGAGCACTCTCAAGATGAAGCTTGATCGGCTTAGGAGAGGGATTAAATGACGCAGTTGCCTGCAATAACGAGAGACTTCACAGTCCTCCCAATGCTGTGCTCGCTCCTAGAGCAGCTCCTGCCAGTAGAGATGCTCAAGGACCACATCAAGAGGGCCAAGCCAAGAACATGACTGGGAGCAGTGATGCTGGAGCAGGTTTTTTTTGCCCTTCCAGCCTGCTGTCAAACACTGCTGACTCGAGCAACTCCAGCATTCTCAGAGAAAGGCAGAACCTGCTCCAGAAGGTCTCATTAGCTCTGCAGGACAAAAACTCTCATGCTGTAACAGGCAGAGCACTGATTTCAGTTAGAAAATTCAGGAATTCCATCCTGAGCAGTTTCTGCCCTTCGCAGTGGCACACCTGGGCTTCCTACAAAACCCCCCTCCCTTGCTGTTCTCCATTTAGACTTTAAGCTCTTCAGGAGAGGATTTGTCTGTCTTACAGACCACACAGCTCCCAGCACGCCTCAGGGGGCCCCCCATCATCTCAGCTGTGCTAAATGAAAAGAGCAAGATGCAAGATGCCTGCTGCCACCATCCATCAGTGCTGAGCTGGAGAAATCACCACTTGCCCTGCAGTTAGCACTTGCTCCCCACAACAGCCCCCGAGGACTCAAATTAACTGAGCCCTTCCAGGCTGCTCCTTTCCCCCAGGAAGGAAAATGGAAAAGACCTTTTGCCTCTCCTCCAGGGACACCAGCAAGCAGATGAGCGTGAACAGAGAAGTGGCAGGCTAATTTAAGGAGCCAAAGGGAAGAGTGGTTATTTCACACAGCAGAGTCTTCCCAGGACATGTGCTTCCAAAGAAAATTGCTGGGTTAAGTGGACTGATGGGCAGCTAAGGGCAGGAAGCAGAGGAATGCCTTGGATGTGTTCACCTGGGTCTCAGCCCATGGATTACTGCTGCCATGAGCTGACCAAGACAGACCTACGGGAGTATCACATAAAATCAAAGCTGCTCTCATGCTTCAGGCAGGAGGAATGTCTCCCTTCAAGCATCCAGCAACTGATCCAAGTTGAAATTGGGGCTGTAATATGTGCTTAGGACCAAAGTGATGCTTGATGTGGGACTGTCTCTCCCCACACTCTGCCCCCCATCATAATGACCTCGTGCAAATGAACTGCTGCCTCCCTGGCAGGGGTCAAACACCCCAGCATGTGCCTGGGGACACAAACCCTGCTCTGCCACGTCCCTGCCCAGCACGTGTTTTCTTTTCTTCTCATCTGACACTTAGCCAAAAGTGCAGAGAACAGAGGCAGCTTTACACCAGCCTTGCACCCTGATCTTTTCCTCCCACCCCAGGGGCAGGGATTCCGTGGGGAATCCACGCATGGTCCCTCCCTCACAAATACATTTACACCAACAACTGCCCAGGAGCTCCCCAGGCCCAGCTGGGGGGTGCAGCAGGAAGGGCAGCAGAGAAGAAACACTCCCCCCATCACACAATAAGCTGATTGTTGGGGGAGCTGGAGGAGGCGTTGGAGAGCAGGACAGGCCACGGAGGCAAACTCACGAGGCAGCAGGAGGAGATGCCAAAGGCTCTCATTACAGGGAATTCTGTGCCTGTGACCTACAGTTGCAATGTTTGAAGAGCCCCAATTGTGATGGGAAAAAATAATGCAGGGCTGCAGCCAAAAGCCAAAGTCACACAAAAGGCAACAGAAAAAGAACGGGGAGCACAGGAGGCTCCTCTGTGCCCAGCAGGGTAAGGGATCACAAAACCCCAGCCAGCTTCTTCCATGCTGGATTGCAAAGCCAAAATTCAAAGGGAAATAGCAGACAATGCCTGAAATGGAAGCAAGGTCAGGTTTTATTTGGTTAGAGCCAGGCTGAGGACAAGCCTTGAGCGCAGTGTGACGCACAGGCATGTTTTCTTAAAAACTGCCTTCAGCCACTGCTTGGAAAGAAAGTGGAAGTACCCAGAACTGCCCTGCCAGATCTTGTCCTATAACCGGTTTGGGGACAAGCTCCAGAGGACTCCAGACTTTTGAGCTGTTTCTCTATTCCCTGTCCCAACAAGTGACCCAAACCTAACCACTAGATCCGCTGACCCACTGGAGTTAGGCTTTGGCCAGGACTAGACACATTACTGCCATTGCCTCCAGGGGTAAGTGGCTGGGGGAGGACCAGATCAGACTGATGAAACTTGAGCAGAGAAAGTCCCCAGCTCCTTCAGAAAGCAGCTGAGACTTCTGCTCTGTGGGAAGAGGTCCTCCCACTCACTGAAAAAAAAAAACCAAAAAAAACCAAAAAAAAAAGAGTCCAGCTATTGCATGGTCCATTATGCCATGAGCTTATGTGGGTAACTAGACAGAAACCATCCTACTTCACTGCTCCCCGGAGTTTTGCCCATGCAGCAAGTTTTGCAGTAATAGCAGCCACCAGGCAGGATGTCTGCAGGGTGACATGTCCCTGCCCTGCAAATGGGAGAAGCAGAAAGGCTCGTGTGGAAAACACCCCTCCAGGGAGTTTCACCGAGTTCCACAAGCAAGGGGGAGGCATCCATCCCAGCTCAGTCACTTGCATTTGGCAGACAATCTTAGGCTGGTAAGATCCAAGTGCTGAGGAAAATAATCTGGTTCAGAGCAAACAGTCAGGCTGAAAGGACAGGGAAACCCTCCAGTTCTCACCTTTGAACGCTGCCAGCTTCTCCTCCAGGTCTTCTTCATCACTGAACTTTGGATCACAGAGGAATTCCTATCACAGAAAAAAATAATAGCCCCAAGATTAAAGATGCAAAGAAAAAACACCTTAGAGGGCACGTACAGAGGCAGCATTACCCAGAAGACCAACACAATTCTCACAGAGCCACAGCTGAGCAACAGCACCAGGAGGCTTAAAGATGGGCTGAATCCCTCCACACTTTATCATTAGAATTCCAGTGCAAAGGGAATCCCTCTGGTGTCTCAGATTTCCCACCAGCAGCTTGAGGGAAGACGGGACCCCACGTGCCTTTGGAATAACTGCATGAAACCCCATCTTCTTGCTTACCCAAGGTTTCAGCTCCCCACTGAAGGCTTAAGCACATATAGCATGTGGATTGGGCATCCATTGCCAGCAAGGGCTCCTAGTCCTTGCAAAAAGCACTCTTATCTCACACTTCAAACTCTTGGATAAACTCTTGAGGGCTTGCAAACAGAACAGGCAAAGTTTGCAGAATGTCATACACCCAAGAGAATGGGTATGTGGGGCTAAGGGACAGGCTCTCACTCTCTCAGACCAGCTATCAATTTTTTTCCCCTACTCTGCTCACGCTGGAGGGGAAATCCTGGGTCACTTCTGGTCACTTGTGCCTAGCCCCACCTCAAAAACCTTCAGATACCCAAGAGAACAGACCACAACTTGCACAGCCAGCTCTACTGCTTTGCCCTGCCAGCAACACCCCCCTGCAGCTGCGAGCAGCAGGGTCTTGCTCCTGTCCCTGCCCTCCCACACCGCCCAGCTCCAGCGAGCCCAGCACAGCTTAATGACTCGATCTGTGTTCAGCAACAACACCACATTCTTCAGTGTAGAAATCATTAACATCTGCACAGCTTATGCATGGCCTGTCCAGGATAAACCCCTCCAGGGGTTAGTGGATGGAGGGCTGAGGCTGTTCCCTACCCTGGGCATGTGTTCCTCACTGCTGTTCTCCATGCTCACGGGGAAGAAAGGAGTGGGTCACTAAGAGATGAGGATTTCTGGCACTGGTAGTGCTGGGGCAGCGTTGCTTGTGATTAATGAGACCACCTACCCAATGAAGCTCCACCTGCAGGCACTAAGACATCAGGACTGCAGGAGATCCACATAGCCAACAGTAACCCAAATGCTCTCCAGCCTCCAGAGCACACTCATTCTTTCCAGAAGGAAGGCTGAATCCAGGTATCCCCAGGTGTGATGGACTGTGCCAGTCCAGCTGCTAGGCAAGCTCCAGCAAAGACACAGCCCCACGCTCACGCCTGGTTCTGCTGCCACAACCAGCCTTGTCTGCTGATCACTGTCAGTCACCCTAATCCTGCTCCTGTGCTCTGTGTCCCTCCAGCCCACACACCTGGGGCCACTTCCTCCTTCCTCACTGGGACAGGGGAGCTTGGACCTGCCCAGGGAGTCCTCAAACCTTCACTGCCAGTTAACCACTGCTATGGCAAGTCCTTTATCTGCAGCTGAACTAAAGTTTTGTAGGAAGCCCACTAGGACAGAAGTGACTGCCATCCTGTCCTCCCACCTCGTGAACTCCAGATGGGTCACCAGAGACCATGCCCACTAAACCAGTGTGACATTGACTTCCCTCATCACCATGGTCACCAACTCAAATTGAGAGCTGTGGTGAAAAACAACATTCCCAGTTCCTTCTTTTGCTCTCCTTTGCCAACTCAATTTCATTTATTTCAGTTATTTCTACCCAGGGGTATCATTTACCAGCCCGACACAAAGGGCCCAATTGAGCTCCGAGACTTGAGCTCAGGCAGCAGCAGAAGTCACCAGAGACTGGAGTAGTGATACGTGCTGCCATCGCCACTGAAGAGCCTCTGGGGAAGGCAAACATCACTGAAAACCAAAGCAAGGTCAAAGCATCTCCTGGCCACCAGGTCACAGCTTCACTCCTGCCCTGCAGGTGCAGCAAACAGCTCCCACCTACCAGCAGGACAGGGTGTGTGAAAGCAGAGCACAGCATCTCTCTGGGAGCAAGAAGCAGCACAAAAATAGTGAAGACCAAAGGGAATGTTACATCCACACAGGATGGCCGAGGGCCATATGCCCAGGAGCCCACCACCCCCTGGCAGCAAGGTACAAGAGCAGGACAGGTGACACTGCACACACATTTTGGACCCCTTGAGTTTCAACCTGAGGGGGACTGGATAGACCACCAGCATCCCAGCCCTGCTCCAGGTGGAAGGAAGCAATAGCGGGGTGTATTTGAAAGGCATTCCACCCTCCACATTGTATGTGAGCTGGGCTGTGACTGTGATAAGGCAAACACTCACAATAGCACACAGGAATTCAGTCCCCAGGGCCTGTGACTCAGAGTGGCTGAAGTTCCTCCTAGAGCCCTTTGCTCAAAGTTCCCATTTTAAGGGGCATGTTCTATTAATAAGAACTGCTTAATAAGCCTCTCCCCCGCTCCTGCCCTGAACAGCCTTTCTTGAGCTGCTGAGAGACTTTTCTAAGCCAATAACCTCAGCCACACAAGTCCTAGCTACCTACAAGGCAACCTAAGCAAAAACAGATTCTTCCTTGCTCCCCAAAAAGGTGACCCCAATTGGCAGGCCAAGCTCTTACTGGGATGTTTAAGTGCTCCATGCCAGCTGCCCGGCCTGCTGGTGCTGGGAAGGGGCTGAGGGATGCTCCTGTCCGCCCTGGATGAAGGAAGTGGGCACCTGCTCTCTAACAGGCTGAATTTCTTCCCCACAGCCCAACGTATTAGTGGGTAAAACTAGGTTGAAACTAATCTGTGCTGGATTAGACTTGCCACCTTGATGCACGAGGCTGAACAATGTGATTGCGTTCCCCAGGAAGAGGGGAACAGGCAAGCAGGGAGCCCAGAGGAGCATTTCAAGCTGAAGAGGGAAGTCAATACTAGGAGTCAGCTGTCCTTCAGCAGCACACGTGCACTCAGGATGCTGTCTGCCAGACCCTTATCCC
Organism: Cephalopterus ornatus; assembly: GCA_013396775.1. Lineage (NCBI taxonomy): Eukaryota > Metazoa > Chordata > Aves > Passeriformes > Cotingidae > Cephalopterus > Cephalopterus ornatus. The sequence goes on along the minus strand of VZRE01012786.1, from coordinate 191,292 downwards.
AGTGAGAGCTCCAGGGAAGAAACCAGCCAGGAAAACAGGGCTGGGAGGGAGCTAATTGTTCGGATGAGACAATGAGATTAAGCCTGATAGGAATTTGGCCTGATTGGTTTTATTAGGAGCACACTTGACTGTTTTACAGCCCTGGGGCTCTTCAGGTCTTGGGAAACTCCCTCCCTGGCTCCAGCCACAATATCAGCCCAAGTTTTGTACCAGCTCTGTGACAGAGAGGTGTGTGAACCTTCACAGCACTCCCCCACTGCCACGCAGAGCTGGCAGAGAGAGCAAAGCAGGGCAGCGTGGGGGCTGCTGCCCTGAGCACGATTGCTTCTCAGGATCCATGGGCAGCTGCTACCCAGGCTATCTGCAGCTTGGTTTTGAGCTCTCAAACCCTCTTTCCCAGCACTGAGCGGGCACACAGGGCAGCAAGGATCCAAACAAGCAGCTCCATCAGCAGGAAGTTAAGTAGCTTGTTTTGTTTTTTGTCATACAGACCTCACTCAAAGCAAAAGCCAGAAGTGATGGCAGCTTAGGGGATCGATAGGAGCTTGTGTCCTCTGTGTGGGAGAAGGAAGAGCCTCCCAGGCCCAAGACACAGCAGTGGCACATCAGCACCATCCCAGGAAGCAGAGCTTCCCAGACTCAGTCCTACAGCTCCCACCAGCTGAAAGATCACATATCCATCCTGTGTCTGAGTGATGCTGGAGGATGGTTCTTGAGCAGTAGAAACTGCAGCAGTAGGTACAACACAGTCCCCTCAACCTAAGGGCCAACACCACCTTGGCTAGGGGAGGTATCTTAGGCTCACCTGTGCACCTTCTTGGAGCAGAGTATGCCATGTCTGCCTTCCAAGGGCTCCTTTTTAGCCAAGTGGTCTTATTCTACACCTTTATGCTGCAGCACCTCTTTTTCCACTCTTATTCCGCAGCACACCCTAGTTTCTAATTAATTGAATCATTTTTAGTGACTTAATTCCCTCCCCAGTGACCTACATAAACTTCACCTCCACTGTCTCACTGCTGTCTGGTGGAACATATTGGCACTTTCCACAGCTCAGGCAGTGTGAGGGCAAGGTGAGCCACCATCTCCTCCGGGCTCTCATCCTGTGCAATGATTTGACTTCTCCACCTGTAACACTAAGGTGCCACTGGCTATAGGAGCAGGCAATCACCAAACCCACCTGGAAACTACCGTAGAAATACCAGCGTTGATTGTTTCAAGGTTAAACCCTTCTTTTCTCCCTGAGGACCGCTCTTAGCCGGGAGGGATGCCAAGAGAACTGCCCCTGCCGCCATGCCAAGCAAGGGACGGGGCAAGCCCGAAGCTCCGGGGAAAGGACCTTGCCTGACCCCGGCATGAAGGGCACGAAGCCCAGCGCACTTTGCACTAATCCAGGAGCTGCCATTCTCCCTGCCCAAGGCTTGTGGCACGTCCAGCCATCCCGGGCTACGCATTCACCACCCGCTGTAGTGAAAAGATAGAAAGGCTGGAGTCAGCTCTGAGCAGCAGCAGCTCCTTATTCCGGGAAGAAGTTGAAGCACTCAATACGGTGGAGGGGAGGTTGAAGTCCTCCAGGAGAACAATAGCCCGTTCTTGCTGAAGCAAGTTCCCAAGGGGGACTTTCATGGCAGCCGGTCCCCAGGGTACCCACTGGCCCCGCTCAGACCTGCCGGGGTTCGGGCACTGTGCGGAAAGAGCCTCCTCCGCGAGGGCAACACCAAGGGCGGCGGGGATGGAGCACGACGCCCGTAGAGCCCCCCTGCCTCCTCTGGCCGCATCCCCCTCTCCAAAGGGGCTCGGGCAAAGGGGGACGGCAGCTCCCCCTACACTCACCGCCCTCCTCCTCCCCGGCCCCGCGGCAGCC
>VZRE01012786.1:155533-172534 GCA_013396775.1 Cephalopterus ornatus | reverse complement strand
ACATCTCTGTCCCACATCAGCTCCCCTTTCCCACAGGCAGCTGCTCCAGCTTCTCTGACTGTGTCCATGCTGACTCCAAGCTCCTCCACTAGCCTTTGCAGCCTCAGGCCATGGCTCCACTAGAACCCCAGGACCCCCACACCCAGGGACCAGCAAGGCCACAGGAGGAGCAACACAATCCCCAGTGTCATTAAAAGCCATTGTGCTGGGAGGGGACAAAGCAAATACAGCTGGTGGAACATGGAAAAGAGCTTGTGGGGAAAAGACCACCTTTCTGTACGGATGGGGAGGCTCCAGGTTTAATCACCCATCTCTGTATTTCCAGCTCTGGTTTACACATGGAGGACACCATGTCTGTGCAGTTTTTCCAAAACCACAGTTCAAATAAGACTGGTGTGGAGCAGCTGCCCCAGCCCCACAGCCCCAGGAAGGTGCCCGTACTCCTGCCTTCACCCCCACTCTGGCTGCCCCTCACCTGCCACCGACAGAGAAGTCGGAGATAGCGTAGTAGTATGACTGCAGCACTTTGGGGTCCTTGAAGATGTCATCCCCAAACGTGTTGAGCCGGTTCAAGGAGATAAGCAGGTCAGTGACTGTCACCCACTCCTGCAGGGGACACGGGAAATGCACCTTGTGGAGGGGTCGGGGCCACCAGCTCCCACCCCGGTCGGGACTCATCCTGCCCCTTTCCACACAGGGATGCTGGACATCACCAGTGGGTGCAGTAGTGCTCTCAGTCCCCAGAGGGTCCATACACCCACCCTCCCTCCTGCCCTGGCAGCACCTGCAGCGCAGGGCTCCCATCGAAGTTGTAGGCGCTGGGCCGTCCCTCAAGCGTGGAGAAGGCCACGTTGCCCCCGCTCAGCGGGGAGATGTCGCTGAACTCATCAGTGCAGAAGGCCACCTGCTCATCCTCCCCCGGCCTCAGGTACTGCCGCGGCCGCTTCCCGTAGGTCTTCTCGCAGGATGCGCTGTAGTACTGGAAGGGCACCCAGGGCCCCTCGGCGTGGCTGCGCTTGTAGATGGCGAAGCTCTCGGGGCGGCTGGTGTGAAACTTCAGCCGCACGTAGGTGATCTCGTAGGCTTTGCCTATGGACAGACACACCTTGCTGTGACGCTCTCCTGGCTTCCTGATGGGCACCACCAGCCTAAATTATCCCAGCGCCCCATCTTGCACAGCTGCTGCCATCCCGCTGCTCCTATCACATTGTCGCCCTCTCCACACCACAGCCAGAAGAGCAGAAATCATCATCCAGCTGCCCTTAACCAGCTCCTCCATGGTGCAGCTCCATCCAGCTCCAAACTGGCTCTCACCCCAATGCAGAGCCCGTCCCTTGAGTGGGTGCACTGGGTGGGTTGTGCAGGCAGGGAGTCACTGCAGATCCAGGCTCTATCCAGCAGCAGGGAGGAGAGTCAGGCCCACAGCACTGAGAGCGTCCCCAGGGCAGTGGTGTCACAGGGATGGAGGGTTGGAAAGGGTCAAGGCCAATCCCTTTCCCAGGGATTCCCAGGGAGCTCCGTGCCAGGACCCAGCTGCCACGTTTGCTGGGATAAAGACAAAGAGAGGCCACCAATCCCTGGGGCAGCCAGCAAGCTCTGAAAGCACTTGAAAGAACTAGCAGAAAGGAGAAGAGAAAACACCAAAGTGAACATCAGACCCGCTTAATTGCCAGAGATGAAGGACCAGCTCAAAGCCTGCATTGCTCCATAACAGCAGCACTCCTGACAGCACAAAACAATTAGCTGCAAGGTTTTGGCTTTATTTGAAAAGATAATGAGTTGGGAATGTTATAGGGGTTATTCCGGGACTAGGAAAACAAGCCTTTAATTGGGCCCATATGAATACTGTCGCGTATGTGCTGCGACTGCTGCGGGGGAGCTGAGGCAGCCAGCTACCAGTGCTGGGAAAAGCAGCTGCATCCCATCAGGGATGCGGGGAGCACCCAGCTGAGTGCCTGAAGCTGGGGACAGACCCGCTTCCAGCCCACACGGAGGTGATGAGGGCCAAGAAGGGTCTGCAGCCGGGCTGTCCCAGCATCGCCACGCTCTCCTTGGGCCTCTCTCCTCCCTCTGGGATCCCTCCGGGCTGGTGGCAGCAGGAGTGCCCTTGTCCAGCACCCTGACCAGGGAGGGATGCCTGGCAGGCGCCAGTTCCCAGACAGCAGGGTCCCAGGGGGGATGTCTACCAAAAACAGCGAGGTCAGGGCTGTCACCTCCCAGAGCAGTTTCCTCTGGGAGAGGAAGGGAGCTCAGTCCTGTGTCAATAAACAGCCTCTGCCCCAAGCGGCCCCGCGTGAGGGGAGGGGGTGGCCAGGCTGGGGGAGCCCCATTTCGGTGCCTCCAGCCAGGATGGAGGAGACTCACTTCCCTGTGGAATCATCCTGAGGGAGCGTATGCTTATTCTAGACAGGTTTTTCAATCAACCAATTTCTACTTAGAAAAACCTGACAGAAGTGCTCACCTGCCTCCCACAGAGCCTGAACTGCAGCTCATACGGCACTGGGGGCTCCAAGAGGATTTTGGAGAGAAGCCTGTGGGACAGTCGCATCACTTACATGTCCCCAGCCACCTCCAGCCCCACAAAACCTCAGCCCTGGGCTCCCGTTCCACAGGAAAAATCAGAGGTAGAGTCACAGACACAGATGCTGCCTGATCTAGACACTCCAAAATGAGCCACTGGCATTCAGGGAGCTTCCTGAGGAGCCCTGGTTTCAGTGTCTGTTGCCTTCGCAAGCCGTGGATATTTTGGGTTCCTTCCTGACGCCTGGCAGGGCAAACGCAGGAGCCATGGACACTTGGGATGATCGACCTGCTCCGAGTCCAGTGCACTGTAATGGCACGGCTGAAATCTCCCAGGGAAGAGAGGTTTAGAGGAGGATAACCTGATTAACGCCAATCAGCAGCACGCAGGTAAACACAGGTCTTATCCAACTCATTCCGTATCCTATTTAATAAGCTCCCCAGGTAACCACTCTGGAGAACCTACATGACTTGTGTCTGAGCAAGACAAGCAGGCTGGGGGGACATGTTACAGGGGTTAAAACACCCCATTACTTGGGTGGAGCTCATGAGCAAGGACTCATCCTGGAAGGCTGCAAGGGCCAGTTGGGCTCTTCCTCCTTAACCCAAGTGAAAGCATTAAGGCAGCAATAAAAAGGTCTGCAGCTGGGGCAGGAATAGGACCTGACAGCTCTGGGAAAGTCAGACAGCGATGTGCCAAGCACCAAAACAGCACTTTTTAGCACAGCAAGATATAGGAGCCATGCAGGAGAAGGGGACATTTGCAGAGGATGCTCCAGCTCAGGAAGGGCCACAGGGACTGGGCTGGAAGATGAGCTTGGTGCAATTCTATAGCCTTGGCTGTGTTAACACAGAGAGAGCAGGGTGGGCACAGGGACCGGACCTCACAGGAAACCTGAGTGCGGGGTCCAACAGGGACCACAGAGGAGCCAGGGAAGAGCTGGAAGAAAGGCAGAGACTGGGAAGCAAGCCCCGGGGCCTGTGGAGCCCGCACATGTCACTGTGCCGAGCTGGGACTGGTGGCCACAAACTCGCCTGGTGGCACTTTCTCAGCCACACAGGCTGCACTCGGGTGGTCTGTGCCCCAGGACACACAGAAATAGATTTGGGGCAATGTGACAGTGGACAAGAGGCCGGCAGATCCCCTCGGACAGCGCTGGCAGGAGCAGGAGCAGGGATGGCAGGCTCCTCCGGCATCGCTTCCCGTGCCCGGCGGGGAGCCCAGCCCCGGCCCGGGGACAGGACCAGATGTCCTCCCGCTCGCAGGGGGCTGGGAAAGCGGCGACCTCCGCCCAGCCGGGCAGCGCCCGCGTCACTGCCGGGGCAGGCACGGACCCTCCACCGCCACCGCGACTCCAGCCAGCCTGGGTGCCACCAGCACGCCTCTGGGCCACACCAACACTCAGCTGTCCGCTTACCACGCTCGACTGTCCCCTCACCAGCTCCAACCGCAGCCCCTCCACTACCCCCCTTCGGCATGCAGATGGCAGGAGACCGCAGAGAATGAAGATTTTACAGCGCTGGCCAACAGCCAGAATAGTTTAGATGGTAGGAAAATGTTATAAAACCTTTTTAAAATGCCAGGCATGCCCCTTGGGCTTTAAGTACCCTCCAAGCAGGCGGCTTGCATAGTATTTAAAACACAGAGGGGCGGATCCCAGCTGGGGAAACCTACTGGGACTGCGCGATGTGTGCGGAGCTCTGCACCCCCAGACATGCTGGGCACCCTCAGCAATGCAGGGGGTGAAACGGCAGGGACTTGGCGCCCATGGTACTCACTCGTCCTGGGAAAAGCTCTCGCAGGGGTAGGAGCGACCTGTCTCCTTCTCCACAGACCTCCATAACCAGTGAAAAGCAGCCTGGGGTGAAAAGGAGGGCAGGCACCCCGGGCTTGGGAGGCTGGGAAGGCAGCATAGGCAGGCACAGCCACCGGCGTCCTCACCCCATGAAGGACCAGGGCTCATGGACAGGGCAGACCCTCCCTGAGTCCTTTCAGTGCTTTGCAGAGGGCACCTCCCTCCTTGCATCTCCCAAAAGAACTGGGGAGGGTCCTGTCCTTAACTCAGCACCGGCACCAAGAGCTACCAGATGCAGAAGCATTCTCCCTTCCCCCTCATCTCTGTACCCAGATCTCGATGCCCCCACCGCCAGCGCCCCTCACCAACACCACTGCTGGCACTCACCGAGGTGGAGGGTGATGTTGACGGAGTTGGGATGCTGGATGCCGAAGGCCATGGACTGGCTCTGCCACCAGGTGCTCTCCTCCTGGCTGTGGAAGTCGGTGAGGAAGGAGGCGTTGTGGTGGAGCCGGGGGTCGGCGGCATCGCAGCGGTGGCACAGGGCGCTGTCGTGGCGGGTGCCCATCTGCAGGCAATAGTCCTCCGGGGGCGACCCGCACGTGTTGGTGGCCCGGGCGGCCCGGCCGAAGGCGGCGTTCTCGAAGTCGGGCATGCAGCGGCGGGGCTGCCCCCGGGGGTCCCAGCAGGCGGGCGAGCCCCCCGCCCGCAGCCCCAGCCCCAGCAGGGCCAGCAGGCAGAGCCCGGGAGGCCGTGCCATGCCGGGGCTCGCCTGGCTGGACTCTGAGCCTCCTCCCGATGGCAAGGCGGGAGCAGCAGGACGGGATGGGATGGGACGGGACAGAGTGGGATGGGATGGGATGGGATGGGACGGGTCCCCCTACCCGGCACCTCCTCTCGCTCCGAGGTCCATCTTGTGGAAGCTGCTGGGAATGTCGAAATCTTCGTGTGTGAGCCAGAGCTGTGGAGTTTGGTATCCCCTGTGGGGCTTGGTATCCCTGGTCCCCAGGCTGTGGGGATGGGCAGGATAGGACCCTCCAGTGGGACACATCCCAGCTCCGTTGCTTTGGAGATGGGGGATTTGCACCTCCTGCTGCATGGATGGAGCATAGCTCCTCCATTTCTCAGCCCCAGGAATGAGTTATGGTGGTACATGCCTCACATGTGTCTTTTTTCCTTAAATTGGTGGCAGTCACCATTTTTCTTGCAGCCCCAAAATCAAAAACGGGTGAGGGAAAGGCTTTGGAGCAGACCCAGAACCCTCTTCTCCCCTGATACTGATTTATGGGGTGCCAATGCTCCCCCACTCACACCAACCTGACTGCATTGTGGGTGTGTGACACCCCCTCCCATGCCTCCACACCAGCACCCACAACTGGGGGTCCCATCTCTGCCTGCTGCCACGGACCAGCCCAGCCCCCTGAAGCAGGGTGAGGGCACATTCCTGTGGAGGCATCTCCATGGAGTAGCAAAACCCGATCATCACCAGACCTTATTAACAGCGCTCAGCTAATCCTAATTATAGTCTGTGCCAAGGGAATCCCTCTGGGGACCATGGCACCCTGGAGATTTGACCCATGGGGACAGGAGAGTGACAGCAAATAGGGGGAGAGGCAGACTGGCACAGTGCCATGCCCCTGGGCAGACCCTGACCCACACTCCACAGGAGGTGGGTTTGCAAAAGTGGGGTGCAAAGGGGGAACGCTGCCTCTAACTCCCACACTGCTTCACTGAGCCGCCCACAGGGGCCTTGGAAACTTAGCTCTCATTTATGATTTAAGCTCCCTTCTTCCCCTTCCTTTCCACTCTTATTTATTTTATTCTCCTTCCCCATACACACTGCGGGAGAAAGCACCGGAGGGGAGCTGTGAATCAGAGTCCTGGGCAGCGGCTCCCACAGCAGCGCCGTTTCAAAGCCCTATTATCATATATTGACCCAGGCTCTGACAGCCAGAGCCAGCTCCGCTGGGAAGGGTGAATTTCCCAGCACCAAGGAGCTGTGCAGCAGCTGCCTGGGAATGGGCGGCCAGTGGCAAACCCACTGACAACCTCTGGGGACAAGGAGAAGGGTTTTCAGCTCAAGAGTTGCCCCGCACATCTCTGCCACCAATTTTAAGCAGATTTGAGTCCTACAGGGATGAGGTTTTCCAGGCGTTTTGCTTTCCCCTTGCTGTTGAGGCAGCAAGCTTTGGGCAGGAGATGCTCTCTTGTGTCATGGGTTTGCTTCCTCCTCCTTGGATGTAACACACGCACAGGAGATGATTTCCCTGCCCAGCTCTTCCCCTCTTGCACAGGGATCCACGTTAGAGAGTGATGAGACCATGTTGTGGGGGCTCGGTATGTGCCCTTGGGATGTACAGAGGATTCAGGCAAAGCTGATGAACATCCAAACCTCACCTCCTCCTCCAGCACAGCCCACCCAGCATGGGGGGATGCCCACAGGGCCAGGGCTTGATGGCAATCAGTGGTGACACTGCTGTGCTCAGCAGTGGGAATGCTGCAGCTGGAGTGGGAGCTGCACATCCCCAGACTGATTCAGCTGCACCCCGGGCTGAACGAGCCCCTCATCTTGCCAGGTGCTGGGCACAAGGGTGCCTCGTGCCTGCACAAGGAGATTCCGCTTCACATCTAATGTCACTCTGCAAGAGAACGGCGGGAGTAGCCCCCACAGGACACACCTTCCTTGCACTGTGATTCCTACCAGGTTTGGATGGTGGCTTCTCACAGCAAAACCTTCGAGCACAGATGCATCACCTTGCCATAGGTGAACTTCACCCCTGGACATGATGAAGAGCTAAAGCTGGATATGGAAACCCCTTGTCTTCCAGGGGTATGGATGATCTTGAGCAAGAGTTTCCTAAGAGTGATCAGAGCAGGGGTTTGCCCCCAGCCCCAGTGGTACAGCAAAGCCCAACCTCACCTGAAGTTCTCTGTACCTGGAGGGACTTCACCCACTGCCCCTGGACTTTGGTCCAAGCACGGCAGAGACGTGGCGACCAAGGCTGTGTGACACACCAACCTGCCCAGGAGCCTGGGATGGGAGGGACCTGGAACCCTGCAAGGGTTAAAAGCCACGGAGGCGGAGAGGAGAAAATGTTCTTCTGATTTGCTTAATGAACGTTAATTAAGAAGACAGAAGATAGCAGATTCCTTCAGGGTAGAGATGAAAGGCCCGTTAATTAAATCTGGAGAGCGAGGAGCAGGGCCGACTGATCCTTCTCGTGATCAGACCTGACAAGGCAGGCGTGGGGCAGGAGAGAGGTGTGCCGGAGCCCACAGCCCCCCATCTCCCACAGCCCAGCTCCAGGCTGGCAGCACGGCCAGGTTTCGACAGGGTGCACGGGACTGGGTGCCACCACCCACTTACCTGCCCCCATCCACCCCATGGAGCTGAGTGGGACCTGGGTTGGTGCCCTTGACTCCACTTGCATACAGAGTGATACTCTGAGATGGGCACACCCTGGTTTCCAGCAGAACCTTCTCCAGAAGGGACAAGCTGACCTTGCTGTAACGCTGGAGAAGACAGAATGGCCAGTGCCTTCCTGAGGACGAGAACAAAGTTTAGTCACTCAGCTGTTTGCCCCAGGTCCCAGCACCCACAGGAGCTGGGCACAGGTTAAACAGGAGCAGGTCAGAAAGGCATGGACTACCACTGTGCCATGGAGGGACAGGGCTCTGGGACAGACACCTTCTCCCCATCTCTGGCTTTCAGCCCACAGGCTGCCTCTCTCTCACAGAGAGGGCAGTTCCTACCACAGGTGATTTGCCAAAAAGGGCTTTTCTGCCCATAGCTGAGACCTGGGAGGCTGTGGCACACTAATGGGATTCTGCTGGCAGCTGCTGCCTCTGCACCCCGCACTCCCCGCCAGCTTTCAGCACAAGCTTATTTTTAAAAGCAGAGCGGCTCAGCATCCCAAATCACAACCCAAAACTGCAGCAGCGCTACCTGGCCTGCCCCTAGACTGTGGCCAGCTCCCTCTCCCATCCCATCCTTTACCCTGGGACTGGAATGGGGGTTGGAGGCAGGTTCAGCTGCACAATGCCAGGAGCACTTCAAAGGGCAGAGCCACAACACTCTGCCACTCTCCCAGCACACAGAGCTCTGCAAGGAGGGATATCTGGGGTGATGGGGTGCTCCTTGTCAAAAGAAGCATCTCCTCGGGCAGAGGGGAAGAGAGGGCAGCTGCCAGCCCACCCCATAACTCTGTTCACCATGGGGCAAGAGACCCCATTGAGGGGGAATGGCATGTGCAGTGTAAATAACGGCTGGAGCTTCTCTCGTGTGCACCGGCTTATTTTGTAAACCTGAACTTTGCAAAATGTCACAAAATGGAGAAATGAGAGACCTGGGATGAGTAAATCTCTATTAGAAATTCCCTGGGATGGCAGCAGTCATGTTCTCGCTCGATGATAGCACATTACAGCCCAGCCCGGCTCGGGGAGCGGGGTCATGCGTGGCGCTGATTGCAGAGAGTATTTAATTAACACTGCTGTAAATACGGCGCTAGTGATGCCAACCAGACCACGGCGGGGCAGGATGCTGCTGAGCTGCAGGAAGTTTTGCCAAGGCAGACAGGAGAAGATGAGGGAGGGCAGAGAAAATTCAGCAGATTTTTGTCCCTGCCTTGCCGCAGCCCTTGGGGGCATCAGGAAGCACGAGGAGGATGGGACAGTGACACTGCCACCTGAGAGGGTGCCCCCTGAGCAAGAAGGCTTCACCATCAGCACCCAGACAAGTAGGGAAAACCCATAACTGGGAAACAAACTCTGTCCCAAACCAATTGCCAGGATACACATCACCATTCTCTCCTCTGATGCACAAATGCTTTAGAAGTCACCTTTTCAGAGCTAATCATCCCCAAATTCTCTCAATACCTGGCAGACAGTGAAAATAGTAACATCTCAGCTTCACTCATGCATGACCACAAGCTCATCATCTCACTGATGAGCTGAATGACACCAGATCTGACCCAGCCCAAGGACACAGGGTGAGAGATGAGCCATTGCTGTCCCCAGAACACACACTTCACCCATCTCATCAGGCTCAGGAGGTCAGGGACCCCAACAGGAGGAAGGGCTGGGTCAGAGTAGGACCAGCCAGTTCCAGGCACAGCCAAAAAGGCCTTTTCCCCGCCTGAGCTCATCAGCAGCTTAATGACACCCGCTAAAAAGCTTCAAAGTCCCTAATCACTCATCATATTACGGCTGCTCATGAGTGAGGCCAACCAGTACAAACCTCCTCGAAGCCTTTCTAATTAATGAGCAGGAGCTTAGGCTCTCCCAGCCCAAAAGCAGCATCTCAGATAAAAGCAGCAGCCTCCTGCCAGCCCCGACCCCCTTGATAAACCCCTTTAATGGGCTTGTCAGCATCACCTGAGGACACCCCATTGGCTAAGGAGGCACATCGGTCTGTCTGTCCTCCGCTGCCTCCCTGCTGTGGGTGGGGAGATGTCCATCTGCCCATGCATCCATTGTTCCATCCATCCATCCATCCATCCATCCATCCATCCATCCATCCATCCATCCATCTGTCCCCAGTGTGGCAGGAGCCATGGGATGTGCCTGCCATGGCTGCCCCTAACCCTGTGTCAGGTCTCTGGACATGTCCCCTGCATATCCCCAGCCACGAGGTGCCCAGAGCATCCCCTTCACCAAGAGGGTGGGTGACAGCTGAGCAGCAGCAGATGCCACCAGATGGTCACCACAACCAGAGACCCGGGTAAACCGATAACTGGGAGGGTGCTGGAGCCCCTCATTTGCTAAGTGACTCCCTGTACCAATCCTGAGTGGAGTGAGCTCCTGCCCACGAAGCCCCTGGGACCTTTGCAGCACTGGGACACCTGCATCAGCTCTGCCACAAAGGTTTGTGGTGGCTATCACCCCCCAGGCTCTCCCTTGAGAGGGGCTGAGCACTTGCAACTCCTCACAGTGATGGTTTCTCTAACTGCTTTGGACCAGAAAGCTCGGAAAGTGCTGGTGATGGGCTCTCAGGGGGCTTTGGAAAAGCAGGCTTGGGAAGCGCTTAAGCACTTTTTGAGCCTGCTTTTCCAAAGCCCCCCGAAAGCCCATCACTGTGACGAGCTGTGAGTGCTCAGCCCCTCTGCTTTCCCCTTCCCTCTCCCTCCCATCAGTCAGAGATGCTCCAATATACTCTGTGACAAATAAGAAGTTGCTGTGGTACCTTTGACTTTAAAGCAGGAGAAATAACTCCTCTATAACGTGAGCTACCGTGTCTTTATATTCCCAAGCGTGTCTCCCGGAATCGGGGCTGGGGCTCTGATTTAATATTCTCGTGGAAACTAGTGCCGTCATCCAATTACCACGGGGATTTCGGTGCAGTCAGCAGCTGAGCTGCCGGTAGCCCCGGCATGGGAGCGACCTCTACGGGGGACCAGACCCACCGTGATCTGTCTGGAGTCACCCCAAAACTGCTGCGAGGGGGGTCCTGAGTCAATTTGGCACCCCCCAGACAGGGGCTGTGCCAAGGACTGGGTTAGACGGGGAAGCACTGGTGAGAACTGGGAGAGCGAAGGAAAGACGAAGCATCGCTCCAGGCGGCAGCAGAGAGCTCTGTGGGTAACATCCCTGGAGATTTCTACTTACCGCGGGAATAAAATCCCTCTGTTTCAAACTGGAATGCCTGCTGCTCCGCATCCCCCTCCAGCCACGGAGACTGGATGTTCCCTGGTAATCCTGCATCATTTATTTTCATTGGCTGACAGAAAAAAAAGTGCCGTCAGAAAAGCAGTGTTAGCTATGCTGGCTGGCATGGAAAACGTAGCTTTAATTGTATTTTATTTGGCAATAAGAAAACAGAAGCAAGAACAAACCCTCCAGATATCTCCTCTCTCCCCCCATTTAAAATTTCAATTTGGTGATTTTATGACAATGTTTTTGATAAAGCCCAACAAAGCACATTAAAGTGAGATAAGTGATTTATCCTTTTCAGTGGCACATGATCTTTGGACACATTTCTCAGTCTATAAATATTAAGACAGTTTATAAAAAAACAAACAACCACAACCAAACTAGTTTGGTTTTTTTTTCATGTCAACTGTTATTTTTCAAACAGCAAACTCACTACTTTTTCTAACCCTTTTTTCCATCCTTCTGATCTCTAAGGGCAAAACCAGGGAAGTATTGGACATCCAAACCAAAAAGCAACCTCATTCCCTCCAGCCCTGGCCTGGGCATCACACCGTGTCCTGCTGTGATTTTACACTTTCAAGGCCATTTTCCTTGAAAATTTCCCTTCCATCCTATTACCAAAGAAATGGTGTCATTGATTTACTATTGAAACGGGAGGAAGAGCCTGACTCTGCCTCTCCTGATGCCAACGTCAGCTGGGAGCTGCACCAGCTGGCCATGATCTGGGGCTTCCCTGACCTTTTCCCAGCACTTCCACAAGTCAGGAGGATAAAACCTTCCAAACTACCACGACATCAATGTATAAACCCGAGGATTTCTCTGTGCCACCTGGAATAAAACATTCTGAGTCTTTGACTAACCAGCTCAGCTCTGTTCTCCCATCCCGAGCATCCCTCCAGCATCCTGCAGATTCATTTGCTGCATAAAAGCCCTGCTCACACCCAGCATGGCAGCGACGCCTTCAAAGCACCAGGTGTTCCACATGGTGCGGGGGGGAGAGCTCGGGAAGGGGTTAATGGGTGGGCAGAGGCAGTGCCGGGGAGTTGCTAGGAGACTTGGGGCTTCAGGATGCTGGATGTGACGCTCAGCCAATGGAGGAGTCCTCTGAGGAGTAAATCTGCTAATTTGGGTGTCATTGATCGCCGGGGTTAGGGGTGGATGTGGGTGCTGAGCAGGGCTGACCCTGACCCCCCTCCTCCCAGCCCCACACCGATGCTTTCCCGTTCCGCTCCTGCAGTTTCAATTAAACCACTGAATTAATCTCTTGCAATAAACTCGGCCGCTATTGCAGTTTGCTTTGGGATTCATCATCACTTTTCCAGCAAATACGGCAATTAAACAGAGAGGTCTTGGTAGCTTGGGAGGGAAAGCCGGGGCTCCCCCAGGCTGATGGCTGGGATCAGGGTGCCTGCCCCCCCTCAGGGATAGCTTTTGTCAGCCCAAAGCCCTTTTGGGGGCTGGTGATAACGATGGAGCTGGGGGAGGCACCGCTGCCCCCCCTCACCTGCATATGCTCCTCCAGATGGCCCAGGCTGCTGCTCTCCATGTGGGAAAAGGTTTTAAATTAAAATCTTCCCTGTGGTTTTTTTGGCGATTTTTGGCTGGGCTTTTTTCCCCTCACTTTCCATTGCTCTGATCCAGTTGCCGTCATTAAGGGTAGGTGGAACACCAGCACAGTGGAGTGGAGGGGGGAAAGGGGGGGGCACAAGGTGGTTTTCAGCCAGGGACCTGCCCTGCAGAGGCAGCCATGCACCCCAAAATGAGCCCCTCTCAGGCCAAGGTCAGCCCCAACTCTCCACAGCCCTCCTTGGAGGCCTGGAAGCAGAATCGCTCCTCTCTGGAGAGCCCCTGCTGAGCCCCCCAACCAGCCCCTCTCATCAGCACCAGTGTCCCCCTGTGCCACCATCCTTTGCCCTGCCGGAGGGTAGGAGAGTATCTTCAGATGTCCATCACTCTGGATATCCATCCCAGCAGGATCTGAGCTGGCTCTGCTCCAAACCAGAGCCTTCTCCTACCTATCGGCTCATGCTGTCCCCTCTAACAAGCGTATAGCCCCTGGCTTTGCAGAGATGGGATGGGATGGGGCAGGTCACAGCCTTCCCTCAAAGCCCCATACCTGGCAGAGGAGCTAGACCCATGCTGGGGCAGGATCTGGCCCCTCCAGGGACTCTGGGATGCCAACTTTTCTCAGAAACAGCGGATTACAACACATCAGCTGCGATCAATACTCTGCCATGGCAGAAAGCAAAGGGAAAAGAGGAACAAAAAGAGGTTTCTCGGTTGCAGGGGATTTGGGGGTTTTTTTGTGTTTGGAGGGAGAAAAATAAAAGCCTGAGAAAGGGCTGGGCAGGAAGGGCCAGAGGGTGAACACAGCAGGCACCCACCCCCCTGGGGCACTACTGCAGGGTGGGACCCTCTGAAACACGTGGGGTGCCAGGGAAAGCATATGGACATGGAGTGGGCATGGGGTGGGTACAAGGTGGGCAGGGGGTGCTCCACCTCCACCTGGCACAAGGGGTTTGATTCTTTCCTCCCCAGGTCTGGGCATCCACAGCAAAACCCTCCTGGGCTTCCACCACACAAGTAGGGCAAAAGCTGGAGGAGCGGGTTTGGCAGAGGGGAGAGAGAAGAACAGGTGCTCAGCCCGTGGTCTGGTCCTGCTGAGACCCTCACAATGAGTGACCAGGTTTGGAGATGCTCTAGACAAAATGGGGATGTTAAAGGAGGTTCCTTGGAAACCCAAATGTCTTGCAGGGGGATGAGCAGAAGAGATGCCCCAGGAGCCGCTGCCACTGCCCCAGTGTTGGCTGCAGCCCAACACCTCTTTGCGGGTGGTTTGTTTGATTGTCTGAGCCATCGATTCCTCTCGTGGGAAAAAAAAAAGGCCCCGGCACAGCGAGCGATGTCCTGCCGTGCCTCTTAGTGATGGACAGAGCACTCAGCCCTAGGGAGAGACTCTCCTTCCCTGACAGCCAAAACGGCCTTTCCTTGCCGGGTGGGGGAGCCTGCACAGAGCAGTGACAGGGACAGGAGCTGGGGACACCGCGGGCTTCCCCCCTCCTAGGCAGGGACCCCCAGCACCCAGACTCCCAGCGGAGACAGCACCCATCGGGGACCTGGCAGGTTTTTGTCACCCCGGGTCATCGGCCTGGTGAAGGACCAGCGAAGGACCATCCGGGCATCGCAGCGCTCTCCCCTCGGCTGCTTTGGGATGAGGCTCACGCGCCTCCTCTGCATTCTGGGCTCTCACCGGCGCGGGGACGAAGAGCTTTGAAGGAGCTGCCCTTTCATTATTAATATGATGATGATGTCTGACGCCGTGCGTGTGCAGCGACGGCTCTGCCTCCGGGGGCACCCTGCCAAGGAAAGCGCACGCTGTTCCTCGGGGAGGAGTCGGTGTCCCCCCCACCCCGTCAGCCTTGCCCCCAGCCCCAGCCCTGCTGCGTGTCTCGAGTGTGCTTCTGCCCTGCACAGCCCCTCGCTGGGCTGGACCCACGGGACACTGGTCCTCTCGCCAGCTCTGGCCATGTGGCACTCTGGGGATGCAGACCAAGGGTGGTTGTACTCAAGAAGTGGGGTAAAGTGTCACTAAGCCCTGTCTTGGGGTGTCCCACTCTGTGGAGTGTCCTCTCCCCTGACCCAACCCCTGCCCAACACCACCACTGCAACTCTGCACGCTGCCTTGGACCACAACATAGAAGATAGTGTCTGAAATTTTTAAAAAAGACTCAGTTTAGTCCATGGATCTGATCCTGTGTTGCTTCAGTCGTTTTCTGCCCCCAGGCCAAGCCGGGACCCCCGGGCAGTGTGGGCAGAGCTGGCTCTGGGAAGGGAAACACTGCCAGGAGCCGCAACTCCCAGCAGGACCCGCAGGCTCCCGGCATCCTCACATCAACCCTCTCTCCCGTTTTTGCCCTCAGGCCACAGCTTGAGACATGAATCATCCCCTCTGTCTGCCTATAGATCAGGGCTGGGCTGCTGACAGAACCCCTTCCCCACGCAGCCAAGCCCCTGTCAGCCCCCAGGGGGGCCTGTGCCCATCGATGCACAGCTATGGTGTGTGCCCAAGTCCTTGGTGCACCTGAGCACCCAATCCCTCCTGGCACAGCCCATGGAGCTGGATCCAGGGCTGTGGGGCCAAGGGGCTCATCTGGCCGTGGATGCTCATACCCATGTCCCCAGAGCCACAGCTACAGCCAGACCCCATGATGGGTAACACGAGGTGACACAGCTCAGCGTGAGTCAGGGATGAGCCAAGCCAGTGTCCCTGCCATCCCCTGGCCCACTGGAGCATGGGCAGAGTTCACCCATGGCTTCCAGAAGCACAGCCCTCTTCTCCAGGCAGGCACCCTCTATCCCGCTCATCATGTTGCTCGGAGACTGGAAACTGGGAAGAGCACTGGGACCTGCTGAGCCAGACCCTCCACCTGCACCCTCATGGGCACCCCTCTGTCAGGGTGCAGCAGGGACACCCCACACCAGGCAGGGGCTGCGAAGGGCCAGCCCTGCCCATACATCCCTGCCAGCAGGCTCCCAAGCATCCCACCCCGCACCACCTCCGCGATTCGGCTGTGGGTTATGTCAAGGTATGTTGGATTGCAAATTAACCGTCAGCCCTCTGCACGGTCCCGGCTCCATCTGCAGAAAATGAGTTGCTGGACTTGGAGAGTGTCCAGTTGTGCAGCTCGGCGTGCCTAACGCCCAGGGCTGACAAGCCACTGAATCACTCCTCCTCGCGCTGCCAGGCCACATGAAGCCAAGATGCATTTCTTTTTAATGATAAGTTTTTATTGTTTGGAGTTCAGCTAAAACAGTCTCTCGGGTGCCCATGGCCTCCTGCTTCCAGAGTGGCTGAGCAGAGCTGAGGGCTGAGCCCGGCTGGTGTGGGCACGTTAAACACCCCACTGGTGGCACGAGCTGGCCGGTCTCAGCTGTAAAAGGAAGTCCTTGAAAACCGTCCGTGGGGAAGGAGCTGGGCTGCCAGCCATGAGCATCGCCTGGTAAATCCACACACAACATCACCGCAGCCAAAGGCAGGATTTGCACCTTGTCAGGAAACAACAAGCACACACACACACACACACACACACTGACTGCTTGAGGCAATGCCTGTCATTCCCTCCCTGCCCCAGAGAGCCCTTTTGGAACCAGCTGACCAGCACGCACCAACTCTTCCTCCCTCCCAAAATGGGGTGTGTGTCCTGGAAACAAGCTGCTTGGACTCCTGCCCCTGAACACACATACAACCTGACACCCCCACACCTTACCTGCTACCACACAGGAGCTGCTGGAGGGTCCCAACTTGGGCTGAGCTCCAGGGACAGAGACCCAGGGGGGTTTGAAGCAACTCCCAGCCCCATTGTGCTGCCTGCCCAGGGGACAGCCCCATGCTGCAGGACAGGAGTGTGCGGGGTGGCTGCAGAGACCCTCCAGGAGGTTTCCCAGGGGCTTCTCAGCACGGAGAGAGAACCCAGCCTCCCTCCACATGGATTAAGGCAGGGCTGAGCCATCGCTGCTCTCACGATGCTCCTCTGAACCTCTCAGCAACGCTCCTGCCTGCAGGTCAGACAAGTGGCAAATAAAAGATTTACGGGAGGTGCGGCAAAGCTACGGGAAGGAAAACCACATCCACTCGGGAGTGGCGGCACATCAGGCCGGGAGAGACTCCTGGCACGCAGGGCCAGCACCACTGCTTTGGGCTGACAACGCTGGGGTTTGGGCAAGGGATGCTCCAGTGGGCATCGGTGTGACCCCGCGGTGGGGGGAGCTGCTGCCTCCTCCCCCACCAGCCCGCACCAGCTTCCCACTGTGCGCTGGGCTTTTCTCTGAGCCCCTCAGCATTTTGGCTACCCTTGGGCACAAAGGTTATGGCGGGGGTGGGGGCGTGCTAATGCCCCCCCTCTCTTTGCCCAGCACCCTGCCCATTCCTGCCAACCGATGGGACTGAGCCCCGTCAGCTTGGGGGTGAAGGGGCGTATCTTTGGAAAGGGGGTGAGCGGGTCCCCAGGGCATCTGCCTCCCCCTTCCCCCCCGCGGT
>VZRE01012786.1:68706-153278 GCA_013396775.1 Cephalopterus ornatus | reverse complement strand
GGGGGGTCGGGGAGACAGGGGACTGACCCTTGCTGCCCTGGCGTGCCTGCGGCGCTGGGTGGGCTCCAGCAGGAAGGTGGGGGTACCTGGGCTAAAGTTTGCACCAGCTGCTGAGCCTGGGCAATGCAAACCAGTGTCCTCCTGCCTCGGAAGCAGAACTGGGGTCCTGGTTCAGGGGGAGAGCACCCAGGCTGCCGGATCGCTGCCTGCCATCCCACGGCAGCACTTGCCTGGTGAGCCGGCAACGAGCAGTGGCTTTGGCAGGAGCAAAGGGCACCTCCTCCTCAAAGGGCATCTCCTAGGGCAGAGCTCAGCCTCTCCTGCCACCACTCTGTCCATGTTCTCCAGGGACCAGCCACCTCCATCTGCTCTGGGGACAAGTCAGCTCAAGTCTTCCCCTCCTTTCAGATTGAGTGTCTCCCATCCCCAGCACAGGCTGGGAGGAGGCGGGGGGATGCTTTGGGGGCACGATGGGGTGCAGGGCAACCTGCAGGTGGCTCATGCAGTGTGGCTGGGGCACCAAGGACACAGTCCCAACGGGTGACTGAGCATAGAGCTACTGTCTGAGTCAGTGCGGGGCAGGAAGAGCCCGGGTCAGCTTTGCACCAGGGACAAAACCATGCTTTGGTTTCTGCCTGGGGCTCTTTTCCAAGCTCTAGTCCCAGCGTCACAGCTTTGCAAGTAAAGCTCTGCTCATCCTGAGCACCATCCAGCCTTGAAGCTTCTGCTCTCCTCAGGAAGGAGTGATTTGGAGAGCTTGGGACCTCTAGCCTGATAGATGACTCCAGGGGGATATCAAGAACCAGGGGGATGTCCTGCAGCTGCCTGCAAGTCTTGGCAAGAAGATCAGGAGCCTGAGGCCACAGAACAGACAGCAGGAACCTGTGGGGTCATGAGGGCTGTGGCCGTGGTAGGGCAGGAGCATGTGGCAGAGGCATCCACAGGGTCCAGTGCTGGGAGCTGGCCATGCTGCCGTGCTGGGGGAGCTTGGGGGGACCCCCATCCCTGTTTGGAGCGTTGCTGGTGCTGCTGACTGAGTTTCCCTCCTCTCCCCACTGCAGGTTGCCAGGTAACACAACCTGTCAGCAAAATGCCGTGGGACTCGTGAAGCTGCTGCCACTCAGGATCTTGCAAGCAGAAGGGATAATTTTGGAAGGGGATTGGTCCCCTATTCCTGGTGCCAGTGGGAGGGCAGTGATTCTATGTCTTAAAAGCTGGAAAACAGCTGGATACAGCTCCCAGTGTGATGGTAGTCCTGAGCAGAGCTGCAGGATTTTGGTGTGTTAAAGCCTGATTGGGATTTGTGTGGCTGTGGGAAGTGAAGCATCAGCCATGCACAGCTCTGCTCTGAAAATCTTTACTGCTCAGAGAGGTCCCTCGGCCCATCCATGTGCCCCCTGAGCTGGGGACATCAGTGCAGTGGGGAGCGGCAGCAGCAGGATGGGAGGGCACAGAGTTGTGGAGCTGAAGGTGCTGTGATAGCCAGGACAGTCACAGGGACATGGTCCCTGCTCACCCTGTGGATCCCAAACCCCCAACACTGACTTTTGTTCAGCAACCATCCCTTCTGTCACTTCTATGCTTGCAGGGTGCTGAGGGGCTGGGTTGAGCCCAGGTCCTGGGTATCCACATAAGGATCTCAGCAATGGGCATCTCCCACTTCTGTCTGCCACCATACTGCTACTCCTGGGTATCCCTTGTGCCCCCAATCCAGGGCTCTGTGTCTACAAACACTGGGCAAACTCCTTGACCCTCTGCTTGCCCAAAGCTCCCCTTATTGCCTTTGACGTCTCCTTTTATCGTATGCTGAGGGGCTGAGCCTGGGGCTCTCTCCTTACAGAGCTTCCTGCAAGTGGCTTCCCCATTCAAGTCAGTGCTGATTGCATCTCCAGCCTCACTCCATGGGCTGGGGAAGAAACCTGGAACATCCCCTGGGGCTGATGGCCGGCTGTCCCCTCTGCAGCTGGGGTCACCTTAATGCAAATGGTTACGTGAGCGTGAATGAAATGAAGGGTGCTTGAAGGAAGGTGTCACTCCAGATAGATGTGCACAGGAGGGGACAGGGCCTGGGAAATCTTTGCAGATGCAGCAATTTTCCCCTCATTTCAGAGGAAAGTAGTCTTTGTCTCTCTGAATCTGCAGTTTGCTGCCAGCCCTGCAATTCCTTGTGACAGCCGTGGCCAGGGTCAGGGGAAAATCACAGCCTCTGTCCTGCAGGTGTAATGAGGAGGGGAGGTGGAGGGGGACTGGGAGCTGGCGGGATCGGGTGGCAGCTCACTCCCTCTGCACTGACTGTGTTGGCACTTCATGCTTTCCAGGGACAAAAGGCTCTTGGTGGGCAATGGAGCAGCTCTCATGGTCTGAGCCAAGGGGTCCATACAGCAGCAGAGCTGCCGGAGGGGTCCGGGGAGGGCCAGAGACCTTTCCCACAGCACCTTCCCCTCACCCGTAGGCTCTGGGACTGGTCTGAGGGCTTTGAGAGCAGCTCTGCTTCCCTCCAGCAGGCAGTGAGGGTGCAAGAGGGATGGAGACGTGGCATGCTGCAGCTGGGAGATGCCCCATGCAGAGCAGGTCCCCACAGTGCTCAGGGCAATGTGTCCCCAGCAACAACCCACAGCCTCCCCTTGCTGCCGGGGACAGCCCTTGCCTCCCCTCCCTTCCCTGCTTTCCCGACTCCAGAGGACATGGGCAGTGTTTTCCCTTTTTCTCCCCATATTTGTGCCCAGGGCAGCAGGGAGCCCCACACGCTGCTCTCCCAGGGAGCCAGGGCTGCTCCAGCTGAGGATCACCACCGTAAATAAAACATGCCAGCGGGAGCTGGCGGCTGCCGTGCCTTCGCTCTCGTTATTATTTCATACCCTGCTCCCAGGCGGGTTTAGCTGCTTTGCTCACTGAGTGTTCACCCGTGGCCTCCACATCCCTGGCAGAGCCTCAGGGCTCCCTGGGGTCTCCCATCTCCTCTCCTCTGTCACCACCCTCATGGCCAACCTTGTTGCTGGGCCCCCCAAAAGCCCGTGAGGGTTTGAACCTACCTCTTGGAGGAAGGGGAGCGGGATGGGTCTGTCCCGACGGGCGCTGACGGTGTCTGTCTCTCTGCTGACAGAGGATGAGCTGCGGGTACATCCTGTGCACCGTCCTGCTCTCAGTGGCCGTCCTCCTGGCGGTGACAGTCACGGGGGCCATCCTCTTCATGAACCACTACCACACGCCCGTCACCGAGTCGCCCCCCGTCATCAGCACCAACCCCGAGGAGGCCAACGCGCTGGTCACCATCGAGAAAGCCGACAGCTCCCGCATCAACATCTTCATCGACCCCAACTGCCCCAGCGCCGCCGGCATGCTGGGCCGCATGGAGGGGCTGCAGATCTCCCTGCTGCGCGCCGTCACCGACCACGACGCCGAGGCCAAGGCCACCAAGAGCCAGCAGAAGGCCCTGCTGGTCACGGTGGCGGACGAGGTGGCCAAGCTGCTGACACACGCCGTGCAGCTGCGTGCCGACTGCGACAGCCTCAAGAAGGGGCACAGCGCCATGGGGCAGGAGCTCAGCGCCCTGCAGGGAGAGCAGGGCAGGCTTATCCAGGTGAGCCGGGGCTGTCAGCACCCTTCAGGGCTCCTTGGGGATAGAACACCCTGTCCTAATGTCCCTGAGGGCATTGCTGGTTGCAGCCCCTGCCCGTGGTGTCTGGGGGAGACGTCCAGCAGAAGGAGCTGAGGTTGAAACTGGATTCTTGGGAACTGCAATTTGGGAAGTGTCTCATTGCCAAACCACCCCAGTGCCAGTGAGCTGGGCATGCATCCTCCCACACTGTGGTTCTCCTGGCTCCAGGTCCAGTTCAGAGGAGGAAGGTTCCAGTCAGAGCTGAGCACAGCACAGGACCTTCCCAAGGGCAGTTTGCACAGCAGTCACCCTCCCTTTATTTACAGTCCCTCAAATTGCCAAGCTGATGAACTGTATTGCAATGCTTACCTGGGTCTGCTGGGGGTCTGCCAGGTGTTGTAGCAAGATCCAGGGCACGGCTGAATACCCAGCTCCATGCCCAACCCTCCTGGTGCTCAACTCCCTCCATCCAGAGCTGCTTGTTTCTCGCTGCTTCACTTCGCTCCCCATCCTGCTGCTCTGCCACAGCCACCCCGTGTCACTCTCCCAGCTCGGGTCACCTCGGGGAATGATGAAGAGCTGGTGGCTGCCTCAGGACACGGCTATTCCTGCCTCCTCCCTGATCCTGTCCTTTGCCCAGAGGTGCTCTTTATCCTGAGGGGTGGCAGCACTGACACACCCAGGTTCAGGGATTTCTCAGCCCTGGTGGCAACAGGCACTGTCTGGACCCTGACCCACAGCCAAAAAGAGATGCCTTAAGGGATCTGCTGTGACTTTATGTCCCTACCAGCCCATGCCCTGGCAGGTACCACTGCTGACCCTTGGGGGCAGGCAGAGCATCCTCACAGTGTCAACGGGCTGGGGCGTGGAAAGGGTTTAACCACTTTTAACCACAATTCCGTGTCCCCCCGTGTGTCCCCTGCCCACAGCTGCTCTCGGAGAGCCAGACCAACATGGCTCGGCTGGTGAGCTCTGTCAGCGACGTCCTGGACACCCTGCAGAAGGAGCGAGGCGGTGCCCGGCCCCGCCTCAAGGCTGACCTGCAGCGAGCACCGGCCAGGGGGGCACGGCCCCGGGGCTGCTCCAACGGTGAGACTTCATCCCTGCCAGTCCCTGGGGAGAGGGATGCGCCTGGGGCTGCTCTCGGGAGGAGGGGGAAAACCACCCAAGATGGGGCAAACCGTCCTGGAGAAGGGATTTAATACGGCGAGGGGGCTGCCAAGGAGGTGGATGAGGAGGCAGATAGGAAGGTGTGTCCTGGAAGAGGGGGTTTCTCACCATGTTTCTCCCCAGTTGTCTATAAACCAGCACAAAAGCCACTTCACACCGCTGCAGACCCACCTGCTCCCCAGGCAGATGTATGTGGAGCAAAGGCAGAGCAAGGAGTGACCATTTGCCTCCATTTGGGTGCAGAGGGTGGCTCTGCACGGGCTCGAACAGTCACATTTATCAGCGTTTGGTTGAGTTGCAGCTAAGACTGGCCTGGGCTCGTGAGCACGTGCCCACACTCTGCCCACAGCCCTCTCTGGGCATTGGCTCCCCCATCCCCAGCTGGGTCCCAACATGCCCTTGCCATCACACGGGGAACATGGGGTCAGTCCCTACCAGCTGCTGGGGGGTCCCCGTGGTGGCAGCGTCCCCCCGGGCACCGCTCGCCATGAGCAGTGGAGGAGAAAGGAAGGAAAGAGCAAGGCAGCACCAAGCAGCCAACTAGAGCTGGAAGCAAGGTTGGGAGCCTGGAAGAAATGGCAAGACACTAAATTAGATCATTAATTAACCAGCTTTCCCCTCGTCCCACCCCATCCCAATGCCACGCTGCAGGCTCCCGGCCTCGAGACTGCTTTGACATCTATGCGAGCGGACAGCAAGAGGACGGGATTTACTCCATCTTCCCCACGCACTATCCCTCCGGCTTCCAGGTCTACTGTGACATGACGACGGACGGGGGCGGCTGGACGGTGAGCTGCCACCAGGCTGGGGGACACCAGGGGATGTCACCGCTGGCCATGGGCTGGCCCTGTGCTGGGATGCCTGGGGTGGGAGATGTCGATTTTGACACTCGAATGTGTCACTGGGATTTGGGAAGAATGCTGAGGGGGTCTGGCTGTGCACAGGTGCCCAGTCAATGCCCATGCTGGCAGCACTGACTGAGCTTCCCAGCGGTGACGGCCAGACCCCTGAGCTGGAGCCCAGCAGCCCTCCCCTGGACTGGGCTGGAGCTGGAGGGTGGTTTCAGGCAGAGAGTTGGATGCCAAGGCATCCGAGGAGTTTGTCCTTCTCAGTGGGGCTGGGGCAAAGCTGGGGCACAGCGTGGCTGCAGTTGTGCCACAGGACATGTGGCTCTGCTTTGCCGTGTCCTCGTGGACACGGTGAGCTGGTGCTGGGCCTCAGGACGGACCCCAAACCCAAAACTCTTGGCCTCATCTGAGGCCAGGGTGCCTGGGGTGCCGCAGATGCTGCGCTGATTCACTCTCTCCCTGGCTGCCCTGTCCGATTCACTTTGCCACGGTGGCTGCGACGGCCCCATAATCACAGTAATAGGGGCAGGGAGCAGGGGGAATGAGGAACACAGCACTGGCAGCCCCAAGCTTGGAGCTCCCCCATTGCTCCAGGGACCACTTGGGTGTGAGCAGCCTCCCCTGCCCCGGAGGGCATCATTTGGGGTGCCAGCAGGGCAGAGAAGGGGTCCCAGGAAGGTGCTGGTGGCTTGCTGGGAGGGGTGGGCAGGCAGGCTCTGCCCTGGGGACACGCTGGGTGAGCCGAGCTAGCCAGCACCCCTCCAGCTGGGTGCTCTAGGAAACAAATCCCCGCGATCTGATTCCCCTAAGCAGCTTTGAGCAGTGCCAGGAGGGAGCTTAGCCCCCCTGCCCCCAGGGACTGATGAGCCTTCGACCTCCAGAGCCCACCCTGTGAGGGAGGAACCTGTGGTCTATGGGTTGGTACCAGCAGCTCAGGTGGGGAAACCAAGGCACAGTGCAGCCCTGGAGACCTCATCTCTTGGGGGCTCACAGAGGGAAAAGGGGAGGATGTCTCTGGCTCCTCAGGGTGTGGAGGGTCCTTGCAAACCCCATGCACAGTCTGCACAGCCTCCACCAACCCCAGCCATGCCTGAAGAGCAGCCCAAGGTGATTAGCGAGACACTCAGAGGCTTATTTAAAGCTGCTGCAGCCGGGAGGGCTCGGGCTGAGCTGGGGAGGGGGCGAAGTAAATGATTTTAAGCCCGGCAGCAAGATGGGGGTCTGAGAATGGGGTGGCACAGCACTGCCTGTGGCACCACAGCCAGGCAGCACCTCAGCTCTGCCCTGTCTCCATGGGATGAGGAACCAAACCAGGTACTGAATCCCAGTGTTCCAGAGACAGACACATCCAGAGCAGGGTCAAGGGCACACAGCCCAGGCTCCTGTTTCTTGTGGCTGCTCTGCAGCAGCGGGTGCCAAACACACCTCCAGTCCCTTGGGTTACGGGGGTTGTCTCAGCCACATCTCACGGGGCTGGGGACGAAGAGGGTCCTTGTGCCACTGGCTTATCCCGGCTCCAGGTAAGCCATAGCACAGCAGGGTGTCCTGGTGCAGAGCCTGGGAAATTTCCCTCCCCTCCTCCTTCTCTCTGGAGCGATTACTCCTGACATTTGGGCTTATTTGCATGTGGGTGGGTGGGTGGAAGCGATGGCAGCAGCTGAATCAATTTTGACTCGGGAGCTTGGGAGCTGCTGAGCTAAGCTTTAGCCTGCATGGACAGCTTAGAGACCACAGGGCAGGGGGAAGAGCTCACTGGGTGCTGCTCAGCACCTCCCCGTCCCCACGGTGTGATCTGCAGTGCCACACTGTCCCCTCGCCAGAGGCAGGTCCGTGGTCACTCCCCATCCCCTCCCTCGGGAAGGCTGAGCAAGGCACAGCTGTTTTATCCCCCCTCGGTCCTACCAGCAGTGGGGCCACATTTGCAGCTAGTGGGGATGTGGATCCAGGGCAGTGCCCAGTGCTGATGGGAACATGCACATCCTGCACTCAGCACCAACTGTAATTGCAGTGGCTGCCCCGGGCTGACCCGTCCTCGTGGCAGCGCCGGGGTCCAGCTCTGTGATTGCCCAGCCTGACCCCGACTCCCTCCTTGACACTCACCTCCAGCACTTTATTAAAGTAATAACTGGATGACGGATGGCAGAGAAGGCTCAGCGTCTCAGGAGGCTTCAAAAAGTTGCCTTTTCATGTGCTGCTTGCCTTTGGAATGTCTTTGCAAATGTCACACGCTCCTCACGGTGCCCCTGAGCCTCCATCCAGCATCTCGGCCCTGTAAGCAATGGTGCCACAATGGCTCTGTATGCCTTGGCATCATTTTCCATGTACAGTGCCCATTGGAAAGTGGTGGGAAAGCCGAAGGATGCAGAAGAAAAGGCTGTGCCAGCAGGACGAGGGCTGTGCTAACATTAAGCAACAGCTTCCAGCTTCACAGGCACCTGCCGTGCCAGGCACAGCTTCACCAGCTCATCCTTCACTGGAGGGGTCCCAGAGCAGGCGGGGGGATGAGCAGACACTGATGCATTGACACATGGGCTGGGTAAGCCGAAGGCAGCGGGAGAGAGGAGCCTGGGGAAAAACCTGTTGTTTCCAGAAGATATGATTTATGTGTCGCCTCAAACAGGGATGAGATACTCCTGCAGGTGGGGACAGGCAGGAGCAGCCGAGTTCCCGGGATGGGCAGTGCTGCTTGCTGTGGTGATCAGCACTTCCCAGAGACTGGCTCTGCAATGCTCTGGGATTGCCTTGCCCATGGCTGAGCCTGACTGTGATGGGGCTCAGAGGAACACTGTGGGGCCAGGGCTGTGGGGTCTGTGCCATGGCTGCCAAAAACCCGACCAGGAGCCCGAGCACTGCACAGGCAGAGAAGTGATGGCAGAGTTTGTCCCCAGACTGGGGCTGTAGTGGGGTTTCAAGCACACCAGGGGTTTGGTGGAGTTGAGGGAGAGGGAGCAGAGCCCTTCCTCACAGCCAGTGCCAAAGCAGGCACAGGCTGATGCTCCTGCTTTTCTCTGCTTTTAACCCATTTTTCTGGTTTGGTGCCTTTGCAGGAGCCTGTCCCTGTCCTGCATGTGTGACTGGGGGAGGCAGAGAGCACGGGAGATAAATATTTCAGCCTCGCCTTTAAAGGGAAGGAAATCCTTTTTGCTTAAGAGGTGGTAATGCATATTTGATGAGGAGGAAAAGAGCAGTGAGGCAGGGCTTGGAGGATGATGAGCCTGTGGGTCTCTGGTGCATCCCAGTGCACCCAGTGTTCCAGTGTACCCAGCATCCCAGTGCAGGTAGCATCGTGGTGTGGAAGGCAAGAAGGAGTGCATGGTGGATGCAGAAATGAAGCACAAAAGGGACTGTGCATAAGAGATGATGAGGATGGAGCAGGAGACTTGGGAGGACACAGGACCTCCAGCACCCACCAGCCCTTCCAGCCCAGTTCCAAACCCCCTTGGGGCCGAGCCTGGTGGGCAGTGGGGCACTGAGGGCTCCTCTTGGGTGATTCCTGATCCGTGCCAAGGCTCAGCCAACGGAGCCATGTCCCTCATGCTTCCCTGGGCACCACTCAGGCAATTGGCCTATTTAAAACCACTGGTCAAAGCCGATTAAGAGGGAGCATTGGTGCTGCATCCACTGCCTTCCCCACACGGCAGCGCCGGAGCCGGCGCTGGCTGGGGAAAATCAGCTTCAGGCCCCCGTCCAGCCTTGCTGTCCCCCTTTCGCAGCAAGCCTGAAGAAAGCCCCTTTAAATGGGCTTAACCACAGCTTCTCAAGTGCTCAACGCAGGGATAAAAATTAAGGCTCTAATTCTAGAAGGTAAGTACAGCAGGATCAGAGCCGGGCCATGCCGAGGAGCGTGTCGGAGCCTGCAGCCAGCAGGCGCAGCCCCAAAAACGCCCGTCTGGTGAAGGGCAAACCGGAGTGAAGCTCCTGAGGGATGAAACCCTGCATGTGCAGGAGGGCAGGAGCAGCCAAGGGGAGCAAGAGCACGGTGGCTTCCCAGCCTGGGAAGGGCTCATCAGTGTTCCTGGAATCAGGGTCCAGTCCCAAAGATGGGGTGCTCTGCGTGGCCAGGGCATGGGACGGCTTTTCCTAAACCACTGAGTGCTCCCCGCCACAGCCACAGGAGCGCAGAAGTCGGTGGGAGTGGGGCAGGCTGGCTCAGCCAACTTTAATGCAATTAATCCAGGACTGGAGGCTTAATTAAGTTCAAATGGTCAGATACGAAGCAGCATTTTCTGGATTGCTGTCGATAAATCAAACCCGAAACTATGGATAAAAGGGGATGATACATGCCGGACACAACATGCCGACAAGCAGATGGGAGAGGAAAAGGGAAAGGCTCCAAGGAGAAAAGACACGCTGAGCCGTGGGATCTGGAGGCCCTGGAGGGGTCGGGGCGGTCAGTGCCCCACAGATAATTTCTCTAGGAGATAAAGTCTCTGGGAGACTAACGAGGCCATCACAGGGATGATGCCTTGTAACGGGGTGGCTGCCCAGGAGAGTGGGGAGATCCAGGATGGGGAAATCAACTGCTGGGTGTTATACAGCTCTGAACACACGCCGTTGGCAGGAGGGCTTGGGCTGATCTGGGCAGCACGAGCTGCAGGACAGACCTCAGGTCATGCTGTCCATCCATCCGTCTGTCCACACCTCTGCTCCCATGTGCAACAGCAGACCCAGGCTGGTTAGAGGTGGCTGCAGTGTGCTCACCACTCCCAGGGGCACAGGACACCTTCCCATAGGAGCATGCCACAGGTTTCTCGGGCTCTGCTCCAGATGGAGGATCCTGTGAAGGGTTTTATCTGAACTGACTCACCCACCCCTGGGATCCGGCAGGCCATGATCCAGCATTTCCCTGGGGACCTCTCCCCAGCATCCCTGTATAATGACTGAGCATCCCTGTGTGATGACTGAGCTGATGGGGTTTAATTTGTGCCTGTATCTAATTAGGCAGTGGCAGGGAGTGGTGAGCAGCATGATGGGGAGCAGGGGGGCTGCCTGGGGTGCACAGGCTCGGAGCAGCCCCACAACTGATGCCCTGTGTGTCTCCCCAGGTGTTCCAGCGGCGGGAAGATGGCTCTGTGAACTTCTTCCGTGGCTGGGAAGCCTACCGGGATGGCTTTGGGAAGCTGACAGGAGAGCACTGGTTAGGTGTGTGGGGCTGGCAGCGCTCACTCCTGGGTGGGCAGGCAAAGCCTGGGGTCCCCTGAAGAGGTCCAGGGTTTTCTTTGCAAGGGAGGGCACACCAAGACACCCTTAGCCAGCGGCCATGTCTTGGGTGTGATGGACTGGGCAGGCAGGGAGGGTGTCAGGTGGCTGGACAGGCCAGGGAGGCAGTGGGGCTGTTTGTCCCCAAGCTGAGCGTGTGCCCTTCGCCATGTAGCCAGAGTGAGGGATGGAGAGTCGGAACCACTCCTTGTCCCACCCCAGGCCCCCTCCCCATGGACCACTGGCCACCCCATCCCCAGCGGGGTCCCTGCACTCACCCCCTCCCTCTGCTGCAGGGCTGAAGCGGATCCACATGCTGACAGTCCAGGGCAGCTACGAGCTCCGCATCGACCTGGAGGACTTCGACAACGGCACCGCCTTCGCCCACTATGGCAGCTTCGGCGTGGGGCTCTTCTCTGTGGACCCCGAGGAGGATGGGTACCCCATCACCGTCGCCGACTACTCGGGGACAGCAGGTAAGGTCGTGGGGGGACACACACACGTGGGCCTGTGGGGCAAGGGGAGCCCACAGCCACCCAAACCCCTTGCTGGGGTGTTACAGTTTCCTCAGGCAGTGGCACCGGTTGTATCCCTGTGGCCGTGGGGAGCTGGAGGCAGTTAAGCGGCTTTTGCAGGAGGAGACCCATTGTAGGAATCCCACTGTGGTGCCCAGGGGAGTCCCATGGGGCAGGGAGCTGGCCCAAGGGCAGGAAGGGCTCATCACAGCTTCTTTCCCCCGGGACAGGTGACTCCCTCCTGAAGCACAATGGGATGAAGTTCACCACCAAGGACCTGGACAACGACCACTCGGAGAACAACTGCGCAGCTTTCTACCACGGTGCCTGGTGGTACCGCAACTGCCACACCTCCAACCTCAACGGGCAGTACCTCAAGGGCCACCACAGCTCCTATGCCGATGGCATCGAGTGGTCCTCCTGGACCGGCTGGCAGTACTCCCTCAAATTCACCGAGATGAAGATCCGGCCCGTCCGGGAAGAGAATTAGCTGGATGGCACGAGCCCCTCCGCACTGTGCCCAGCCCCCTGCCCTTCCCCACCACCCTGCAGCCCTGTCTCCCCCAGCTGCCATCCTCCCCGTCCTTCCCAAGGGCTGGCCCATCTTTGAGGGGCCTCTGGGGAGCACCTGCCCCCAGTGAGGGTGACTTCATCTCCTGGGCATCCACAGACATTGCTGGACCTTTGCTTCCCACTGCCATGGCTCCGCTGCAGCCAGAATGGGTGTCCTGGCCAGAGCGTGACCCGTGGCTGGTGCTTGTGGCTGTGGCAGAGAGGGCAGTGGGATGAAGGGATTTGGGGAGCAGTGCCCAGTGGGATCTAGCAAGGAAGAGAAGGGGCTGCCTAGAGGTAGGGAGGGATGCAGTAGCCCAGGTAGGCTGAGCACCTCTGAGCACCTCTGCTCCAGGCACAGACTCCAGGCAGTGACCTCACCAAGGTGGCAAGTGACTGAGGGCACTTGCCACAGGGAGCCCCAAGACCCCAAGTCCCCCAGACTGGGACAAGGCTGCTCCACAGTTCCAGCTCCCCCCATGGTGCTACTAGTGATGGGGAGGGCTCAGCTGGGTCAGCCTGACCGTGCCAGTGGTTCTTTCTCTGGACTACAGAACATTTGCCTCTGCCTCTGGAAGAGCAACACAGCTGGGAAGGGACGACTACCAGCTCGTTAGTCCCTGTTGTCCCTGTCCTGCCTCCTGGAGCCTCCGCATGGGTCAGGACACCCCAAAGCAAGCTGGTGCAGTGCTGCAAGGACACCCACCCAGAACTGACCATGGCATGGAGCTGTTTTGGCAGTGCTGGAGAAATGGGGAGCACAGCAAGTAGGAGGAGGAGGCGAGGAAGGTTCTCACAGCACGGCTCTCCCTGCATTTCGCAGCTCCCCCCTCCCGACCAGACTGACTCGGATTCATGTCGGCCATCCAAAAGCTGTGACCTTTCCCCAAACCCTTGGCTTTGGGCAGCACAGACACATCCCCCCTGTGAGCCCCCTCTGCTCACTGCTGGCCCGGGGACCCGCATTCATTTTCACCCCGGCTGAGCCGCGCGCTGGCTCGGCACCTGCAGATATCCAAAGCCTTTCATTTCCTCAAATCCCGTTAAGGTTTCGCAAAAAGAAGCCCCGAGTGGGGCTTAGCATCTGCAGGGCCCTGATAACTGGGCAGCAGCAGTGCCACGCACCAGCCAACCCAAGCAGGAGCTGCTATGGGGTGTGGGACTGATGTCTCCTGCTGGCTCCCTGGAAGGACTCAGATGGGGGATTTTGTCCAAAAAAAACCTAGAACCAAATGTGAGAAGGCTCTGAAGCAGGGAGGGAAGGAGACAGCAGGGACCCTGTCCCCCTGTCCATCATTTTCTCCCTGTGCTACAGCAGCTGTGGGGAGCAGAGCCCTGGCCCTCAGAAACACTGTTGGACAGATGGATGGACTGAGGAGGGGAGGAAAACTCCCACCGTCCCTATATCCAGGGGGGCTTAAGGCATGGGGAGATCAAAGGCTCAGCTTCCCAGCTGTGCCAGGTTTGTACTGCCCTCCGTGATTCTTTTTTTAAGCATTCCCACCTTGGATCCTGTGCTGGACAAGCCCATTCACCTGCTGGGTGAGTCCCTGTCTGTCTGTTTTGCCAGGAAAACAAGGACAAACAATGTATTGGGATTGCTTTTCTCTGTACCAGAGACATTCCTCAGAGCCCTTGGGTGAGGATGAGCTCTGAGTGCAGGCACCAGCTCTGCCTACCCCAACCCTGCCCAGAGCAGCTGGTCAGGCTTTCTGGAACGATGGAATTTGGGGAGCTCAGTAGTGGCATTTCCCAGCTCAAGAGCAGGAGCCCTGGGGCTTCTGTGCCTCCCAGGGGCTTCCTGTGCCCCCCTGGACCTCTCCAGAAAGGGTCCCACCTGCACCCATCTTTACTTTTCGTTCCTTTTTTTTGTGGAGTAGCTGTAGCTGTGTTTTCTAGCACTTGCCTTTGGGCCAGGAAGGCACATGGAGCCATGTGCCGGATGGGAAGGCTCTCCCCTCCCCAGACCCCTCCACTGGTGTTTTGCCATGCCGGGGAGGGGACACTGTACGTCGGTTTGTCAGTAGCACACCCTTGTGTAACTGCCTGTGTCATCCGGGACCCCCCAATGACTTTGTTTTGACTTGCACGAGAGGTATTTAATCCATGCCAAGACGCAGGATTTCCCAGGATTATTCCCAAGAGCGCACACATTGCTCCATGGCCCTGGATTAGGTTAAACCCGTCCGTGGTGACACCTCCCCAGAGAGGGGAGGGCAGGGGCGACTGGGGGTCCGGGATGTGGCCACGTACCTTCCCGGCGAAGCCCTGAGCCAGGTCGTGGTGTGTAGCAGTGCCGTGAAGTCTCTCTAGGTCGTGTGTGAGTGTGTCCAACGCTGTACATGTGGACTTTCTAAACTCCTTAATAAAAGGATCTCATCGTTAGCCAGCGTCTCTCGGCGGCCGTGCCCGAGGCGCAGCGCGGGGACATCGCCAGAGGGACCTGCTGTGGTGATGGCAAAGGGAGCGACACTGGATCGCTGCAGCCCCTGCTGTGCTTTGGGGACAGCTCCTTCCCTGTGCCAGGCTCATGGCATGGAATCCCCCGGGAATTCGATCACTGAGCCAGAACCACTCTGTAAAACAAGGGCTTGGGAGAACCAGTGGGCAGTGGAGGCTTCCCAGAGCTCCAGCCCAAACTGAGGCACTGTGGGACCTCAGGGTGGCCCTGGGGCTGGGACTGGGAGGGTGGCAGGTCTCAGAGCCAAGGGAACCCTCTCCCTTCTCTGACAGGCAGAGCACCAAGCGATGCCCTCAGCCCCTTCCCTCTGAGCTGCTCACCCCATGTCCCATTCTTTCGCAGGCCAGACAGATCCGGAGGGGACAGCAGGGTCCCAGAGCACGTTTCAGCACCGGTGGCTGCTTGCATTGACCAGGGAGGGTGGGAGCACTTAGGCTTGTCCATGTGAGTCCAGTCCCTGGGGGAATTTGGGGCTGCAGGAGTCTCCACTGGTGCCTATGTACCCCCCACACTTGCACTCTGGGACTCCCAAGAGCTGCACACAAGGACACACCGGGGGGGACACACTCCTGCCCCCAGACAAGACCCTCCCTCCCAGCAGCATCCCCAGCTGCCAGGGACTCAAGGCCAGCTCCCAGCCACTGCTCCCAATGAGGCAGCAGATGAAGGCGGCGCGTTAATGAGCAGTGTGGCCGTACTCACATTGTGGCAGCTNCCCCATCCCCCTCTCCAGCCCCCTCCCCGAGAATCCCACCCTCTGCTCTCTTTGGCCACATGTTCAAGAGGTGACACAGCAATTAGACCTGGCGGGTATTTAATGGCCCAAGGCGGGCTGGCTGCTCATCTGGGCACCGGGCAGCACGGAGCAGGGCCAGGGCCGGCAGCACTGGGCAGCGCCAGGGCGGAGAGGTGAGTGGCTGGCATCTATCTATCTGTCTGTCTGTCTGCCCCCACATACCCGCTTCACACCCTCAGCCAGTGAGGAGGCAAAGGCTGGTGGGAGGCAGCTGGGGACCCACCGGCACCCCCAGACGCCAGGAAGGGACTCAGCACCCCTGCTCTGGCTGCACCCAGCGATTTGGCTCCACGATGGGCAACTGGGTGGAAAAAGAGAGAGAGCAAAACAACAGCAAGGTGTGAAAGAGGCAGGGAGCACCCCGAAGTGAAGCCCCAGGGCTGAGGGGTGCTGAGGAGGGCATGCAGGGGCTTTGGTGCAGCTGAGTCTGGTGTAGGAGTGAGGAGCACCCACCTGCAGCAGCCCCCACCCTGCAGGCATGGGGCAGAAACTCTGGCCCCCATCAGCTGCAGTGACTTTTTGGGCAACATCTCCTAATAATAAATATAATAATAATAATAATAATAATAGCACCATTTTCCCTCCCTGAGCCTTTGTGGGAGGCACCACTGTGCTCAACCCAGGACTGTGCTCACTCCCACTCTGCTCAGACCCCACTGCCAGGGCACCTTCAACCCCCATAAAGCAGAGGGATGTCGAGCACCTTCCTCTGCACCTGTGTCATCCAGGCACTGCGGGCAGGACTTACTCATGGGGACAATCAGGGTGATGCACAAAGTCCTCCCGAGGCGCCTCCAAGCAGCTCGGGAGCCCATCGCCCTGCCCGCCTCTCAGCCCCACGTCCCAGCAGAGCCCGGCTGGCTCCCGGCTGCGATCCAGGGGAGTCGCTGCAAGGCTGGGATTTGTGAGCACGGAGCTGCTGCTGCTGAAGGGCAGCAGGTCTGAAGGAACAATGAGGGGAGCTCAGATTCCCCCAGCACCCGCACTGGGGCTAGGTGCTGGTGTGGAGGCTGCAGAAGGAGCAGTGTGTGTTTGGTGTGGGGTGGAGTTGTAGCAGGGCCAGCAGGGCTGGTTTGGGGGTGCTGCAGCAGGGGTGAGGAACACGTGCCGGCCGAGGGCATCCCGCGCTGCTGCCTCAGCCGCCGCCCGAGGATGCTCGGCGGTTTACTGACCTGCCTTTCCCTCCCTCTGCTTCCCTCAGATGAGAGCATCCTACTCGCTGTCCTGCCTCTTCCTCCTGAGCCTGGGGGCCTGCTTCCCTCCCGGCGAGCGGCGGGAGCCGGGACGCCCCGGGGAGGGGACCCTGCTCGGTCCCAGATGGCAACCAGCGGCGGAGGACCCGGTCGCCGGCTGGAGGGCAGGGGCGAAGCGGAGGCGAAGCGAGGAGCTGGACGCGCTGCTGGGCATCGCTCGGGAGCTGCGGGGCTACGGCTCGGCGGGGGCCGGGCAGCGGCCGGGCAGACGGGGGGGCTCCGAGGTGCTGCCCGCCGCGGGGGAGAAGCGCAGCGGCACCCTGGGCAACCTGGCCGAGGAGCTCAACGGCTACAACAGGAGAAAAGGGGGCTTCACCTTCCGCTTCGGGAGATGAGGGCTTGGACTTGATTCCCCCCCCGCCCTCCTGCGAGTCACCCCGTCCCGTCCTTCCCTTCCATCTCACCTGGGTTTGCTTGGACAAAAGGGTACTGTGGGGTTTTTTGCTGGTGGGATTGCCTTGGGGATGGGGGACGCTGTGTTTGCTCCGCTCGCAGCCCTGCTCCAGGTCTCGTGTCCCTGTTCCCAACCGGTGCAATGGAAGAAGAGAAAAAGAAGCCCCTGCATCCCTTTCCTGGTCACAGACAGATTTTGCAGGGGCACAAGGAAAGGGCCCAGTACTGGGTCTCCAGTGCTGCAGTGCTGGCAGAGAGCAGGGGTGGCACACAGGGTCAGGCAGAGCAGGGGTGGCACACCGGGACAGGCAGTGCCAGTAGGGCCAGGCAGCGAGGCTGGAGGGTTACAGTGGGATAGTCCTGATGGTGACAGTCCCCAGGGACTGCCTGTAGCTGCTGTCCAGGGCCAGCTGTTAGTGGGGAGAGGGTCCTTCAGAGCTCTCTGCCGCGTTGCTGCTCTCCTGCCTATTACAAGGAAAAGTCCCTCCGGCAGCAAATTCTGCTTAGACTCAGGATGCCACTTAGACGAGGCAGCTTCTGCGTGCAAAAACCAGGGCAGAGCAGCGGCGTTGGAGAAAATCTTGTCCTTAGCAATCCCTGGCATGAGCACGGAAACCTGCCCTGGCATCACCAGTCCTGCCACAGCTCCAACACCCCTTTCACTCCCTGACCCCCAGAGTCAGTCCTCACCAGGGTGAGGTAGTGATGACCAACCTTTCATGTCCTTGTCGCAGCACCCTAGCACCTGCCTGGAAGCCTGGCCCTTCCCAATTCCTTCCTGGCCTCATCCCCATCTATTCCCAACTGTAGAATTTGAGAGCAGAAGGGCTGAAACAAGGACTTCTGCACCTACCCGGGGCCATTGAGGACTTCTCAGTGTCTCCCTGCTCTCCAGTCTCCAGTGGCTCAGCTTTGGGAATCACTAGCCCTGAAAGCCAGCACAACCACGGCGGTGCAAGACAAACCCCACTGCCCAGACACTGCCTTCCCCTCCTCTGGGCAGACTAAGCTCTGCCAACGTCGGCATTTGCTCTGTGCCTGCCAGAGGTACCAGCAATCAGAGCTCTAACTACCTGCTGCAGGCACTAACAGCAACTTACACACTGAGCGACTGCTGATATTTCATTGCAGGCACAAAAATGAGCCAGGAGATGATTTGCAAGCGCTAAATTGCACCCTCAAAAATCAGAGACCGTGGCGGGACTTGGTTGGGGGAGTAAAAAGATTAAAAAAAACCCCTAAATCAGGCTGCAAGAGGTGCATTGTAATATCCATCAAGCAGACAGACCACTTAATGCAGTGCTGCGTGAGTTGCTCTGGCAGCAGGAGCAGTAACCAAAGGCTGGACAGAGGAGCTAGAACGCCCGGGAAAACATCAGCCATGGGGTTCAAGGAGGAGCGATGGAGACACTGGACCAGGCTCATCTAGGGAAGGTGAAGAACGGGAGGGACTCCAGGTTTGCAGGGATACGGATGGTGCCTGGGCTTGGCCCTCACAGGGGGACACCACCAGCTGTGAAGGAGAGGAAGGGCATTTCCTTCCCCTGCATCCCTGCTGCCAGGACCATCTCACACTGTGGGGACCACAGCAGAGACCAACAGCACTCAGGATGGCTGAGCCCACACAGCCCCCCACCCCAGGCACCCCCAAACCCACCTCCATCCCTCTCAATTCTGCCCCACCACAGGCCCTGGTTTGGATTGGGACGCAGGCGCCGCGCTCGCATCCCTCAGTGGAGACGGGAGCTTTATCGATGTTTCTATGGCAACTACTCTTTTTTTTTCCTCTTTCTTTTGAGTGTTCAAACCGTCAATAAATACGCACTGATCAATTTTACCCTGCACTGGAGTCGGGGGAGGAATGGGGAGGGAGGAAGGGGAAAGAGTTTTGGAGCAACTCTGGGTTAGCGAGGGCTGGTAAATCCCTGGCTTTGCTGTGATGGATCATTGCAGGGAAAAGTGGCACTGGCTGCTGCAGAAAGGGAGAGGAAAACTGCTGGGCAATGCTGTGGCCTCGGGGACGCCTGAGCTACTGCTCTCAAGTGCAGGAGGGGAACAGGCTCAGAGCAGCACGATAAAAGCACACATATAACGAGACTGATTGATGTGCAATAACCTCTGTAGAACTCACTGAAAAGTGAAGCACTTACCTGGCAGGTGGGACATTTCTGGGCTCAGCCCCTGCACCCCAGGGCTCCTTGATGGGCAGCTTGGTGCCACAGGGGCGATGCCATGCCCCTCCTAACCCTCTGGCAGGAAAGGGGCTCCTGTCAGGCTGCGATGTGGGGCAGGTGAGGGGCTGTGGCACCCCTGGAGCTTGTCTTGGCACACACCTTAGGGTGAATGGTGTGCTTGGGAAGAGGCAGCATTCCAGGCTCTTCATTATTGCTCCTTGGTGATTAACGCTGCGGGGAGAGGGGAGGTAAAAGTGAAAGGAAAATAACTGCCTGGAGTCTGGGGGTGTGTCTGGGAGGAAGGAGGGGGAACATGCAAAGAACGATCCCCAGGCTGGAAAGCCTGTCCCTGCACACTGGACGTGTTGTCTCCCACCCAGCTCTTCCCAAATCTCCCCCTCCCCAGTCCCTTTGTGGAGGAACTCCTGAGGGGACACCCAGACCCCCAGCACCTTTGTGAGCTGAGGAGCTCGGAACCCACCTGCACACCAAACTGTAAGGAGCTGGATTCACTGTGGAACAGCCACGCAGGTGGCAGAGAGGGAGCGTGGACAAGGCAGGACATTCCTGGAGCTCTGGCACCACTGTCTGCTGTGCCAGCCAACCCACACAGGGATGGCACCAAACTGGCACTGGATCTTCTACACATGGCCAGTGGACCCAGGCAGCAAGGACCAATGCAGACACTTGCTGCCAACATCACCACTGCTGGGACCCTCCTAAAACACCCCTGCCCAGCCACAACCCTTGTCCCTGTCCCGGCTCCATCTCTGCCCATCCGCTCCACTCCCACAGGCTGCTGCTCGCCTTTCCTCCACCCCGAGCAGACCTGCAGCCCTACAAACACACACAATGGGAACAGCGAATTTCAGAGGCCCAGGGGATCCTCTGCAGAGAAAGAGCCCGATTTAATCATGTCCAAGGGACTCATGAGGAGGCTCATGTATCATAACTGGGTCATGCAGTGCTGCAGCTCCGGGAGCGCAGATGGGACCTTTATCAGCAGAATGGATGGCAGGAAAAACACAGAACCCTGGACAGGGGGGGTTAATTGCTGGGAGAATGTTCGGCATGGACTGGTTTGCAGGTCAACTTTCTGCTGAGCTGGATCTACCGTTCAACACCCATGGGGCAGCACTGCCAGGGAGGACAGCTCTGAGCCCAGTCTCTACACGGGAATGACTCGCAGGGCTGTCCCTCACCCACAGCTTTAGGGGCACCAGCAGTGCCCAGGCATCAGGACTGCCCATGGATTGATTCATGAGCATCATTCCCAGAGGCCCATCCATGCCAGAGGACAGGAGTGCGTCCTGCACTGCCACCAGCCCACTTTTAGATGCACAGGTGATGTCAGGATCCCTCTCCTCAGAGCTGACACCGTGCTTAGGTGTGTCTTCCTCTCTTTTCCATCGTGGAAGGATGAATGCCAACCAAGGGAGAGGCTGTGAGTTGTCCCTGACCATCCTGGGGGAACAGGCAGCACTCCCACACACCTGAAAGCACTGCTGGCCCAGCAGCACCTCCACAAGCCAGGCTGCCACACCAGCCTGTCTGTAATAACATGGGATTTTTAAGAGAAAAGAGCCCAAAACACTGACCACATTTTACATCTCGTGACAAGCCACTTCTGAACAAAAGGCAAGATGACAAGTTTTCCTTTAAAACTTAAAAGAGCGAACATTGTATTTTCAAAGACACGAAAACCAAAACAAAACCACAAACACAGCTATTTTTCCCCCAGAGCACTCTCACTTTCAAGCTCAATAGCCTTGAAAATTGGAGCAATCAAACTGTTAAATGCATCGATCTGTTAAATCAACTCCTACTGTACTCAGCTAAATTTAGCCTTTAATCCCCTCTCTTTCACTCCCAACACCACAGATCCCAGGGCTTTCCCCAGCCAGGTCAACCGGCCTCTGCCTTCCCACGACACCATGGACTGCTCCCTAAGACAGAGGAGGTGGAGATCACCAGGAGTGGTGGTATTCAGGGGCAGGTTAAGCTTTTTCATCTTCCCTCAGCCCACAACTATTCACCATATGCAAGTCTTTGAAGAGCAGCCCGGACATTGACCTTGGATCTTGGTCACACTCCCACCTGGAAGCCTCCAGATTTGCTGGAAAGGCTGAAGATAAAAATGGCCAACCAGAAATGAAGGAGGGAACTGTCTGAGGAAAGAAACTCATGGATCATTTCATAGCAGAGGAGGAGGAAACCACAAGAGCAGCTGAATTACAGATTACAAACCATGAACAGCAAGAAAAGTTTAGTGAAATCTCTGATTTAAATCTTTGAAGACAACAGTGAAGTCTTTGATTCAAAAGAGGTGATGACACAGTCTTTATTCTGTGCATCTCTTTTCTCTCCTGACTTCCCAGAGCCAGATCAAAAGAACATGGAAAGGGGCTGCTGCCTGGCTCCACAAATCCCTCTGTGCCGAAGGGCCACGGTGAACCCCCCA
The DNA here is from genome assembly GCA_013396775.1 of Cephalopterus ornatus. Taxonomy (NCBI): domain Eukaryota; kingdom Metazoa; phylum Chordata; class Aves; order Passeriformes; family Cotingidae; genus Cephalopterus; species Cephalopterus ornatus. The sequence goes on along the minus strand of VZRE01012786.1, from coordinate 131,858 downwards.
AACAGGGAACCCCTGTTTTCAGATGCCGAATCTAAGGGGAGGTAACTGGGTTGGAAAAGCTTTGCTAACAGACAAACACAGGTTTTCCTCAACATTGATTTATTTTTAAATACACTACACAAGAGAGACTGGAATAAAAAATAAATCAAAAAAAAAAAAAAGGAAAATAGAGAAAGAGAGGAAGGAAGAATTGAAAGTCGTGTACAGAAACAATCTGTACTGGACTAAATTAAAGGGGAAATGACCCCCTTAAGTATCACAGAGATGAAGGACAGAGCTATTTACACACTGTAAAAAAGACAAGTCTACAAAAGTGTGTAATAACAAGATACAAATGTATAATATAGTGGCACAATATGTTATCAAAATAAAAACAGTACCTCCAGGAAAGAGACAGTCCAAGGGTTGGTTTTTTTTTCTCTTTTCTTATATTTTTAAAGGCAGCCTGTGGCAGAAGTGTGTATTTTCTTTAGAACATCTGTCACGTGTTAAGTCATGGCTGTTTGTGAGGGCGAGAAGTGGTGTGAACACACACGAGTGAACTACTAGAAATCATATACAAAACAAACAGTTCCAAAGAGAACAGCATAAAATACAATTGAAGGCAATTAGTGTTTAAGATACACAAGAGGGGTCACGAGAGTTACAGGGGAACATGACATGAAAAATGTGTTTTTCTCATGTTTGGAACTACTAAGAGGAGTTAAATTGCACTGTTAATAGCCCTAAACCTTGTTCTTTCACTATTGTCGCAAGTCACAGTTAGTTCCCAGCCGCGCTGCATTAGTTGGGAAGGTCACAGGACCTTGGAAAGGAAGGCCAGGAGTCCTGCTGTCAGCATTTTGCGGCAGTTTCCTTGGGAGATGCACCCAAGGGAAGTGTCTGCAGTCTTCACAGATCCTTGTTTGATGCTGGATGGAACCACACCACCGTGAAGGTACTAATGGTTTTAACCCCAGAGCACTGGCGTTGGAGCTCTTCCCGGGGAGCTCCACTGGCACGGAAAGGCAGGCACCACAGCCCCTCAAAGCTCAGGAGGGCAGAGGCCAGGCCTCATCTCTGCTCACAGAACAAAAAACTGGAAATTCAACTGGAGGCACAGCAGTTCTCACCCACTGCAACGTGCAGGTTCAGCCGAAAGGGCTGCTGGAGGCACAGCGGTGTCTCAGAGCTCATCCCAAGCCACCCCCCCTCTCTGCCACCCTCTGGCTTTCAGGGAGCAATGGCTTGCTCAGCACCAGCTCCCCGGGCTCTGCAACCCCCCACCTCAAACATCAGCCCAAATAATGTCAGATATCACAAGAGTGTGATAGCAGAACCTCCTCTAGACCTTCCTCAGTCCTGTTTCGCTGCTGAGGGAGATCCACAGGTGCCACCTCCAACATTGTGAACCCAACAACTCCTTTGAGCTCAACAACACTGAGAATCTACTGAAAACAGAAACAAAGGGTAGCTGGTGGAATCACAGGAAGAATTTGGGCAATCATCACTTGGAGCATTCTGTCATTCAAAAAAACCCTTACATTAATTATTTTTCCCCCTCCCAAGCACCAAATCTGTTTCATTAATGTCAGCTAAATGTCAGACTCGGGCCAGGGCCACGTGCTGCAGCTCTCCCAGGAAACACAGCGGGTATATTGCTATCCAAACACTCATCCTCGTGTACAGAGGGGCAGAGAGAGGGGATAAAAATGCAGTACAAAGTCCTCCTGAGGAGGATGGTCCATCAGCCTGGCTTCAGTCTTAACAGTCTGTCCAGAACAATAAAATATTAATAAAAAGGCATGGCGTGACATCAGCATTTAGACTTGTAGTCCACAAGGCAAGAACTCCACAGATAAGACGATTACAAGTATATGAAACGCGGGGAATCTGAGTTCAGAGGGTGGAAAGGGCTTCCTGAACCCAGCCCTGCCCTTTGGAGCTGGGGCATCCATTCACAGTCTGCGTCCTTCGCACAGCCCCAACCTGAACGCCCCAGCCCTTTTGTCAGTCCACACATTACTCTCTCCAGAGTTGGCTTTGGCCCACTGTGATTGATTTGATTTGTTTGTTTCCAACCTGGTTTTTCTGCTACCTCTGAACAATGTCGCTGATTTCTTTCACTGAACTGAGAAGTTTGCTAAAGTCCTGGGTGGCTGCGGCACCGCTGCCGGCCGTGGCCGGGCAGATCTGAAGCTCCCGTAGGTTGTTCTCCAGCTTGTTGATGGCCTCCCTAAAGGCAAATTTGTTCCTCATCTGCTGAATGGAGTCCACGTAGCTCACGCAGAAGGTGTAGAGGTTCTTGCCAGCCTCCAGGACGGCGCTGTGGCTTGCCATTTGCTCAGAGTTCTTGCTGATGGCGATCCGCAGAGCCTCGGTGCTTTCCAGCACCACCCCTTTGGTGATGGTGCCACTGGCAATCCTCTCCGGGGGCTGCCGGGTCTTCCGCAGCGAGACCCGGGTGGATATGAGAGGGATGAAGGCTGTGGATGATGCCTGGTCCCCTCCTGGGGCAGAGGGTATGGATGAGGAGGAGGCAGCAGGGGTTGCTGTGCTCAGCAGCAGCTTTGTAGAGGACTGTGGCTTTGGTACAGAGGGGATTCCCAGCTTTTTCACACCTTCCCCTGACTGGTTTGGCTTGACAGCATCACTGCCTGCAGCCTCTCCAACCTGAGTCAACTGTTTGGATTTCGGCCCAGACACCACATCTGCTGCTGCTTCATGGCTGGGACTGTGAGAAACCTTCCCGGGCTTGGCAATGGAGGATGAAGAGAGCGGGAGTGGAGGGGCTGGTTTCAGCTTTGATAACTTCCCTTTGTCCTTCCCTGCCGACTCCGAGGTCTGCTTGAGCCTCCTCAGTCGTGGCTCCTCAGAGGAAGCCTTGCTGGCCCCCACGAACCCAGCAGGGTTGGATTTGGCAGCAGAACCTTGGTCCATGGTCACAGTGGTACCTAAGGCACTGGATTTGACTCCATCGTCCTTGTGGAGCCCGCTGGAGGAAGGAGGGGCAGCAGGTTGCCTACGGCCAAGTTTTGGTGTCAGGGTGGGAGGGCTGGAGCCAGGGCTTGACTCTGCATCTTTGAACACATCATCAGTGGTCTCTTCGTTTTTCTTAAGCAGCCGTGGAGGAGGGGTCACCGTCCCCCTGACAGCAATGTCAGTCTTGGCCTCGTTTGCCCGCTTCCGAGGCAGTGCTGGCTTTTCACTCTTGTGCCCCCCGAAAGTGGAGGAATCAAACTGGCGTCCCGTGGACTGCAAATCCCGAGGCAGAGTCACGGATTTCCACTCCGTGTCCTTCGCTCCATGGGGCACACAGGAGGCTGAGCAGGACCTCAGGAAACGCTTGTTGGAGTTGGAACTGCTCTCCTCCTCCCCAGCCACCCCTCGGCTGCTGCTCATCGTGCTGGACTTCTTCCGTAAATGGGGAGACAGGAACCCAGAGTTCCCAGCGACAACCCCGTTGGTGACACCAGCCCCATTGCTTGGGTTCTGAAACTTGGAGGGGTCAGCTGTGTCTGTGGGGGGTGCAATGAAAGCCCCGTTGCCAGCATCCCTGCACTCCTCCTCCCCGCCCGCCCGGCGGTCCGAGTGTCCGTCCATCTCTCTGAAGGAACTGCTCCGTTTCGGAGGGGTGGGAGCAGTCTTCTTCTTCTTCTTGATCAGGGCACTGAAGAGGTTGTGCTTTTTGTCCTTTGGAAGCAGCCGCTCATCTTCATTCAAACTGCTCTCTAGGGCCACCCTCTCCTTCCGTGGGAGCAAGGGAGAAATAGCAGGTTCATGGTCCAGAGGGTCTGCAAAGGAAATGAAAAGAATTTTCTGAGTGTTGCTCCAAGAACCAGAATAATCTGTTCTCTTACAGGAGCAAACCACTGCAGCACCTCCAAAAGGTGCAGGTTCTCTAAAGAGACACAACTTCAGAGCAGAACTAAAGCAAGTGCAGTCACACTCAAGCCTGTACTGAACATGGTCCCTGATCCTGCATCCATTCATTCCTGAGGTCGCTGCCAAACTGCTTTCCCTGTAGGTTTCCGATTGAAAGAACATCACACAAACATCACATATTTGTGTTCAGATTCCCATCCTCACATCTGGAGACTTGTCTAAACTTCACACTGTGAAGAAGATAAATACAAAGAGCCCTTTGCTTTAGTCCCTGTGCTACTGCTGTCTTTTGAATTGCTGACCCTCAGATTTAATAAGGCACCTCTGTAACCCACCTCCATCCCCAGGCTCCTCGTTCATTTTCCTGATGTCACCCTTTGTGGGGAATGGAAAGAACTGTTTCATGAGCAGAAATCAAGATCAAGATACAACACTTCAGGTTGTACCACGGTGAAGATGCTCAGCTTTGTACAGTAACAGAGGAAAGGGGCAGCACCAGCCTCCTTCAGCAGCACCACTGCGGAGGGAAGTGATGGGGTGACCCTCTCTCCACTTACAAAAGGTATTTAAAAATGAATAATGGTTTATAATAAATTCATACAGAGACCTGAAGGTCTCTGTGTTTGACTGACAGAGGGGCTCATTTCCAGGCCAGGCACTGTGATGGCATTCTGATCCAAAGGAGGAATGCCTGCAGGGCAGCAGATACATTTACAGCTCGACTAGGCAGTAAGAGGGGAGGTGAAGCAGAGCCGTAGGGGAAAGGAGGATGCTTCTTAGTCACATGTTGGTCATCATCATGCTATGGGTAGGATTTTGGTTGAGGAATGGATTTTGGTTGAGGGGAGAGAATTTGAGATAAAATAGTTGTGGACTTTGAGAAGACAGCACACTTTCACAGGAACACCATTCCACAGGACTTATGTGGACCTGGCCAGCCAGAGCACAGGCCATGGCCTTTCTGATTAGAGATACAGTGGAGCTGCAGGATCCAGAAGAAAACTAGCAGCTTGCACTGAGGATCAGCTTCCAGCTGCTGGACTTGCTATGGAAACACTGACAATTGGAAGGGAAACTGCAATAAAACTTTAATGTGCAAAATTTTCTCTCACAGTAAAGAGTGAAATGACTCCCAGCATAATGTTAAAATTGTATTACTCCTGCTGCACTTGAATCTCTCAAAACCCTTAAGTATTTAAATGAAATTATTTTACTTCAAAAGCTTGTAATAATAGGCAATTTCATTTCCTATATATGGTAAATAACCTTCATTTCTAAGTCACTTCTACTTTCTTTTCCCAACATTTTAAATCCCCTCCTTTTTCTCCCCTTCTTTGTCTAGATGTGCATTTGCTACTGAAACATGTACCACTAGATAAATCTGACATTACACAAAAAAGGTCACATGAATGGTCAGAAGAGGCAGCCTCAACAGGAGCTGAAAAAAACCCCCACTGTATTTCATTTTACCTTATTATTTTTCAAACGAGGTAGATACAAATCTCCTGTACCCATTCAGCCTTTTACCACTGCTTTTATTACCTCGGAATGGCAAGTAAATGTTTGAAGAAACTGATTGGAAGTTTAATTTTATGGAAGATTCTGTAAATACCTCTTTGTCCCTTGCTGAAATTATATTTGGTACCTGCCAAGAGTAATACTCTTCTGTGCTGCAAGCACAAATCTGGTAGGATGGAAAGTGAAGAAACCTCTCTTATGGGGCTTGCAAAACCCGAGCTATCACCCTGCTTTAAATTATGCAGTGTGGTAGTGTAAAGTGGCTTGAACACAGCAGATTACCCCGCACTCAGAGGCAGTGGGAGATCCCACTGATAGCTCCTGCCAGGGAATGGGAAGACGGTATGATCAGAGAGCTCCGTGCTCAGGCTCTGGTCTTTAGGGAGCTCCAGGTAACAGCCATTAAGTTAAAAGAACTCCAAAGGCTTCTCTAAGCAACAGCAGGGAGAGCACCAGTCCCTCAGCCAGTTAAGGATTCACACTCCCAGCTGCTGTGTGTATCTGGTCCCAGAAATAACAACCTACCTTTGCAAAAACTAATAAAAGGAGTCCTGGACCCAGGACAGCAAACTCAGCAGCCTGTCACCCAGAAACACAGCACTGGTACACAGAGATGGCACCTGTTATTAGGTACGGCTCTGCCTAAGAGAAGGCCTGGAGCTAGATGTGCATGTTGTTTTCCCCTGTATTTCCTGAAGGAATAATGACTTTAATTAAAACCTACCACATTCCCCCTGGCCTCGAGCATGTGCAGTCTCCAAGCCCTCGTTGGCATCTTTGCTTTCAGCAGCTCTCCTTGATGTTCGCGTCTTAGTTGGTAACTCTGGGGCTTGGAGGAAATTGCTCACTACGCTCCTCATGCCCTTCTTTCCCAATTCCTTCTCCACCTCTGTAATGCACAGAAGAAAAACATTTATTAAAATCAGCAGAAGATTAAAAACTACTGCACTACTTCACAAAAAGAAAAGCGAGCAACGCACAGTAGAAGTTCCTTGAGGTTATTTGGCCATTTGGCCCTTTAATATGAGATGTTTGCTCCCCAAAAAAACCCCACATGCAAATACGTATCTGCTTTCTATGCCATTTACACCAGGTAGTACAACCTAGGACTGAGTTTCAGTGAACACAGTCTATGAATAACATGCAGAGTTAAGGATGCAGTCAGGCCTTTCCCCATCTCTGGAACTGCCAGTCCAAGAGGGACTTACCATCTGATATGCTGGATTCCTGAAACATCGTTTCAAAGGCCTGATGGATCTCAGCAAAGGAAGGTCTATCAGAAGGGCTCCACTGCCAGCCTGAAAAAAAACACACCACCACTCAAAACTTCCCTCCAGCAGCAGACACTCAGTACTCTGCACCAGAAATCACACTTCCCTTCTAATAAACTGAGTGAGATAAAACACTGACACAGAAATCTGATTTACAGGGTGCTGGGTGTCTGCAACCACTTTGGCTCTGTGACAGCTGCAGACACCCAGCACTCCCTAAATCAGGTTTCCATGTTAGTGTGTGACAGTAGGTGCTGAGCACCACTGGAAAAAAGCCTATGGCACTGAGTCACGTACCAAGAAGCCACAGTGAAGAGGAACAGTCAGTCCCGCAAGAAGCCAAATGAAGCTCCTGCTTCACCCTTGAGCACAAGCTTTTCTTTAAGTTGTCAGGAAAAGGAGACAAAGAAAGCATTGAGATCCACAACAAATCTCTCCCTGGGGCCTGCGGGCTCCCAGCAGGGATGAACAGCTGGTTCCATGGCATGTTCATCCTCTGGGGAAAGCAGCTTTAACCAAACACTTCCACACAGCATTGCACCTTCCCTGGAACTGGCAGGGGGTTTCTTGTGCCTTGCTGCAATGTGGCCAGATCCCAGAACTTTTACTGCACCCCTGAAAAGCTAAAAAGCAGCATTTGCAAGGCTGAGGAACACTTACATGCTCTCATGAGCTCATAAACTTTCTCAGGACAGCCTTCAGGGCGCTCCATACGATAGTCTTTCTCCAACAGCTCATAGACTTGAGACAGGTCAATCCCAGGGTAAGGGGACATGCCGTAGGTTGCAATTTCCCACAGCAGAACACCAAAGGCTGCAGCGGAGAAAAAGGGAGGCGGGAAAAAAATCAATAAGCTTTGTTTTCATTTTAAATTTGAGAGGATGTTTAGTGGGACTAGTCACTAAACAGTGCTGCACACTTAGACCAGCTCTGAGTGGCTCAGATCCCATGCTCAGCAGCAGCTTAAATGTTAAAGAAGCGTAACAAGCCTCTCCGTCAGCACAGACAAGTCTCCTGCGATATGACAGGGTAGAATTAGACTAATTTTCAATGTATCAGTTGTCTCAAACCTGAACGCCTTGAGATCCTTCAAGTCCTATTAGAGGCACAATTAAGAGACTTCACAGTGGATTAGCTGAAACCGCTTCACTGCTGCACTGCAGTCGCTCCCTCAGTGTGACAGCTCCTCTCATTTGCAACCTCTCCCTGGAGGACTTGCACATTTTAATAGCTCAGTGTTTTTGGGGTGCCCTTGTTTAGCTGCAGCACGGTCTTGAAGGGAAATGTGGGAGGCAGCAGTGAGAGGAAAGTTTTAGCAGTTGCTAGCAAGACACGGTGAGGGCGAGACGTTTTGGTCACAGGGAAAAGCTGAACAGGAAAAGGGAGAGCACAAAAAGGGTCTTGGAACAGGCGAGGCATTCAATTCGCAGGAGCTGGTGGGGATGCAGGTCAGCACCAGGGTCAGGCAGCTAAACCCAGGAGTCAGGCACACAGAATAAACCCAACACCAGTTCAACAACCTGCATGTAATTAGTTCAGTCACCCTATTCTGTTCTTAACCTGAAGAGAAAGCGATTACAATTCTGCATAAGTAAGGAAATCACATCACATTACATGGCAAAGCCACCGAGGGCAATTTACATCAGACATTTCTGTGCACAATTTTCTTTGATTGCTGTCTTGAGGCAGTGAGGTGAAAACATCTAAACCCTGGCACGCCCAGCAGCAGCCGTGGCCTCCAGGGACAGCTGGTTTGCTCTGATCACACCCCAAAGTCCACTGCCCCAACTCTGCTTTGCAAGGCTACAACTAACCCTAACTAAAGATACCCAACACTCCTGTGGGATCTTCTCTCCTGGATTACCCTGCTACTGAAATGCAACAGGGATCCTGCAGCCACCACAGCAGCATCCTGAGGCTGTGGCAGACAGGAACAGCCAACATCACTTGCAAACCCAAAGCAGCAGAAACACCTTGGTCAGCAATCACATTTTCTTTGGGAGGCTGTTTTGGGTTTTAGAGAACATTTTGCATCAGCCATCTACCTACAAGTTTCCTCAAAATAAAGCCTTTCTCTGCACGGTTTCCCCCAAACTGCAGAAAACTTCAGCACTGCTTCAGCACTGTCTGTTGGTTTATATATAGAAGATGCTCAGGATATCATTTTCCAAGTGCTTTTGGGACCATGTCCCACAAACTTCTATCTCATGTCACTGGGCACTTTTGAGAATTTGACCAACAGCTATGGCAGAGATATAAAACCCAAAGAAAGGCTGATAAAAGTACAACGAGATTTTCTGTGGTCAGATTTGAAAGAACAGAGCTCCACTTAGCTAAGCCTACTCTTATCACCAGCACTTCAGGGCTCTTCAATAACCATTTGTCATCAAATTTTCCCTCTGCTTCTCCTCATCTCACTCCAAAGATTATTCTTTTAAAATTCAGAAAGATGAACTTGGAGCTATCGCTAGAGAGATACACACATAATTATTATTTTTTTAACATAAAATGAACCAGATTCTTTCCTCCTTGAAGCAGTTAGAAAGTTTTTTCACTATATAACAATATATCCCTTCATAGTCTTGTGCCATGACTCCATCAAGGCAGTAGCACTGGTGTCCTCCAGCCCCATTTCACACACTTCTATAAACACTACAGTATCCTTTATTTTCATATTTGCCAACAACTCAAATATATAAAGTCAGGTCAGCATCCTCCTCTGTGCTCTGCTCTCAGACTGCATGAGCAGAGATTAGTTCCTGCACTCTGACAAGCTCAAAGAACAATGTGGCTCAAACCAGGGAACGTGCTCCCTCCTGAAATGTTCCACAATGGCCTCATTTCACAGCCCTGGAAAAGAAGACTATGATCCGCATTAATTTGTGCATGCAAATTCTTACCCCAGACGTCGGATTTAATGGAGAACTTGTTGTAGGCCAGGCTTTCTGGCGCAGTCCACTTGATGGGGAATTTCGCCCCGGCGTGGGCCGTGTACGTGTCACCCGTCATTAACCTGCTCAGGCCAAAGTCTGCCACCTTCACCAAGTGGTTCTCCCCTACAAGGCAGTTCCTGGCAGCAAGGTCCCTAAAAAAAAAAAAAAAAAAAAAGACAAAAAATAGGCAAGGAGAAGTCTTTGCCATCTCACTTTTAGCGATTGCAACGAAACCTGCTGTTCCCGAAGAAACCTGGGCCTGTGTGATTATTTTGATCAGAGTATTACACAGAAATTCTGTAGTTACATGCACACATGTGAGAGGGAAAGTTATTTTCCATCCTGGCTTTGTAAGACTGTCATCCAAGCTTTTTTTTCCCCCCCCCTAATCTGAAGTGAGAGCTTCAAGAAGCCCCCTCAGTTTCAATAAAAGCTGCCACCCTCAGGATAAAAATAATTCAAAGAAATGTCAGTGCTCAAGTTATCAATAGCTGAGGATGAGCACTGAAGAAACCCAGTCTCAAAGCCTCACTTTTTGCCCACCCCTCTAACGCTTCACTCACCCCAACTAACACCAGTTATTCTCCAGACTCCTTTTCCAGTCCTTGCTCAAGCACCAGGATTAGCTCCCAGCTCTGCTCTTCCTCCTTTCAACACAACCTGTTCACACCATCTTTTGCCCTTTGCAAACCTGTTGTAGCCTCTGCTGCCAGTACTGACATTTTCAAGGGACTGGGCAAAAATCAAAATTAAGCTTTTCCTCTGCATTTTTTCACCTGGCTCCACCCTGGCAGGTGAGAGATGCACGTGTTGCATTTGCCTCTTCCCTGGCTCGTACCTGCTGTGTGCACACTCAGAAATGCTTCAGGAGGATAAAAAGGTAAAAGCACAGAAGTACATCTCTCCTAATATTAGGTTTTGTTAAAACACTTTTCCAGACTAGGTCACGTTGAACTAAAAATTGATTCTACCAGGAAGCTCCAGTGAGATCTTTAGATAGGAGGCGGACACTGCTGTTTCTTTTGCTTGTTCTGTTCTATCAGAATAAATTAAAAATAAAAAAAAAAAAAAAAAGAAAAATTACTTCTACTAGATGCCCATTAAATTTGCAGTGTTTTTGAACATACCTTCTTATCAGTGCTGATTACTACAATGTGTATCTAAATAAAAGCTCCTCTTCATAATCAAATTCCTCCTCCTTCCTGATTCATTAAATGAGGTCAGAGCCCAGTATTTGAATCCATGGACGTGAATTGTGACAACACACTTCAAATAATTGGGTAGGTGGTTATGGGGGTGGCTGATAAGGAAAAATGCTACTATTTATTTTAGATAAATGGGTCATCATAAATAAGAGGAAATGAAATGAATGGCAGAGCAGACAAATGAGATTCACACAAAGCGGTTTTTAAAGTTTACTTCCTGCGGGCTGAAGGGACAAAACACTTTCAACAGAGAAAATCAAAGGCTGGAAATTTTAATTGGCAGCATCACTGTTCAATTTATTGTCCGATGGCAGCATTTAAACAGGCCTTTCAGGCAGCAAAGGCAATGCATGACTTGGAGGAGCACCTAGAACTTTACACACGATCTTCATATTTGTCTCTACGAAAAAACACGTGCTAATACCATATTCCAGTTAACTGGGCAGGAAAGATCACGCTACAACACCGAGAGCATCTTGTATAAAGCTCAGTGACTCTCCAGCCCTGGCGCAGGATGTGTCATTATATTGCCAGGAGCCCACTTCTGCAGATGAGGAACGCAAAGCTCCAGCCGTAATTGCAGCACACTTAAAGGTCAGAGTCTCTGAGACTTTTAAAGACTGCAGAGATGCTTATTAAAGTGAATACACAACCCGGACAATAGCGGGAACAATCCCTACAGAGGATGGGAAACAAAGCGAACCAAACAAGAAAGAACATGGGCTGAGGTGGCGCTTACAGGGTGGCTCTGCAGCGAGCACTTGCTCACATCCGGCAGCACCAACTGCAGTTTTAATGGCTGTCACAATCAAGGAAGTAAGCTTATCTGGTCCATGAAAAGTCTGTTACTTTGGGAAGCCTTTACATTTGAGGCCCTTGCCCAAAATATAGAAGTACCGATGTGTCTTTCACCTGCAGCTTCCTCAAAGGTAAGAGAAAAACCCTGAGAGAAAAAACCCATCCTATAGATAGGTTAACAGACTGTGTCAGAACACAATGCACTAGTGTGTTAAATATAGAACACCAACTGCATCTAAGCCGATGCTGTGATAGCCTGAAAGCCAGGAAAAGACATCAAGGGGTGTTCTGTGCTCGAGATTCAGGGCTGCTCATGGTCCTTCCTACCTGTGAATGAAGTTTTTCTTCTCCAGGTACTCCATGGCCGAGGAGATCTGAGTTGCCATGTACAGCAGCACCACAGCATTCACCTCCTGCCTGTTACACTCACGCAGATAATCCAGCAGATTCCCATATGTCATGAACTCTGTGATGATGTAGAAAGGAGGTTCCCGTGTGCACACCCCTGGGGACCAACACAAAGGCGACAACGAGTGTTTGAGAACATCAGTGAATCTTCAAGTTTTCTCCTCAAGGGCAATTTGCACCTCCAGAAGGTAGAAATATGGGGCTTATGGAAAGAATGAGTCCTGCTTGGAAGTGGTTAATAGAGGGGTTTAATTTTCTGCTTCAGGCTCTGGCAAATTAAACATTAGGGAGACGAGATCATTAAAAATCATGTATTAGTGGTACAAATTGTGAATTTTGCCAGACAATAAGTGTCTGTATTTAAAGCCTTGGTATGGTAAGCAGCTTATCTGCTCCTTAACATCCATATCACTGCACAAGGGTTTAGTTCAAATCCCTCTGCTTGGTATTTATCACTTACCTAATAATTGCACCAAGTTCGGATGCTTGATCTCCTTCATTACTGCAGCTTCTTTCAAGAACTCTTCCACTTCCATGGTATCCTCCTGCACAACAATGGCAAAGCTTTGGCAAACAGTATGCACAAAGGAGGAACAGATTTTTGTATGAGGACACAAAAAGAACTGCAAACTGACAACATAAGCCATAGTTCTTGCAAGGTAATTTTTCCCTGTAGCCACATCACAAAGCCAGGGAGTTAGGAACACTGGCTTTTTTGTATGTTTTAAAAAACACATATTTTTGTCATTCTTATTCTAACTGAGCTTTCTGGGGAAAGAAAATCCATATCCCTTTTGTGAGGGGTCTCTCACAGGAACACTCAGGAGCTGAAAAGGAAAAAAAAAACATGCTTGTTCCTAACAGGAAAAAAAAAATAGATAACGTGAAATAAAAAGTACAGCAAAGGAACAAGAACGAACATAAAAGGAAGGACACAACACAATCAAACGCTTAAGAAGCTGCTGAAATTCAGGTCTGCAGATTCAATGGGCAGGAACAAGAACCACCCCCCTCCCCATCCCAGACAGGGAGGCACGACCGATGGCAGCCACTCTGTGATTGAAAGTCCAAGGTTTCACAGACTCATTTCTGGCATTTAGAGTCTGACCCATGACGTAACCATTGTGGGCAGACGTGTCACTATCGATTTGCTGGACTCCATAAAGTTACTTGGCACGGCACAAACCCAAGGAAGAGACAGTCTTGCTCAAAAGACATATTTTTCTGAAGCAAATGTGCCCCAAATGGCCGGAAGGTCGTTTCAAAGTGGTGCAAAAAAATACAGATCTATTCCTAAAGCAATGTTTCTTTCTATATCCATATTTTTTTTTTTTTTACTGATGGATTAATGTTGACAGGCTACACGGACAAAGTGTTTTAAGGAAGGATTGGAAAGGATTTACTGCTGCTGGTGAGAACGATAACAGTGGGCTGCCACGGTGAGATCCAGCCAGCTCCCTGCTTTGCAGTTAGCACGGAGAACATTCTTCCAACAGTTTCATTCAATCATTTACTATTCAATGCCAATTAGCTTGATTGGCAGCCGCAATTTTTCTGAACACACTGTCAGAACTAATAGTCCAAAGGTCCTTGTGAGTAGGACCTTAAACTGTTCTCTTTGGCAAAGGAAACTGGGTTAATAATCCAGGTTGCAAAATTACCCTAAATACGCCTTGATCTTATTCATGCTACACAAACCCTGCAAGGTTTCTGCTCTGCGTAGCTGCTCCACTGTTTGAAATCTCCTACTTCTCAGTGACCAAATTAATAGGAAGGACACATACAGAGAACCACTGTAACAATGACCTCTCTGAAAACCTGATCTCGTGCAAAGGACCAGGCTTAACCGGCTTCCAGCTCCCACTGGAAGAAATAAAACAGTTCTGGCTGTACAATATTTTCCTAGCAGAGAACAGGGCTGTGCCACGGCATTAAGGGACACTGGGGTTGTGTGTTGTCTAATTTGAAACACAGGCTTCTCTGCTGGGGAAAAAATACAAAAAAAGAGGAGAGAGAAAAAGAAAAAGCAGAAGCAGTCCTGGTGGCTGCAGACTCAAGGTGTGCAGTGAGAAATGTGCTGAGCTGACCAGCTCACAGCAGTTCAGCCATTAAATGGCCCTCAGGAGAACACGCTGTGGTCACAGTCACAGCAGGATGAACTTGGTCCAACACTGTGCAGGTCACAGAGCTCCGTGCCCCGTTCCTGCAGCCACTGCCTGCCTTGTGCCCCCTTTCCAACACTGGGGGTAAAAACACAAATTCAGAATGTGTCCCTTGTAAATACTGTTGTGTCTTGTGCAACTCATGGAGCTGCCAGCGATGCATTTTAATGGGAAATATCTCAGCATCAAAACACTGTCTGAGGAACAGTGTGTGCTGCTTGAATTGCCTCCTTCTAGAGTTCTGTGCCAGCCACGAGCTATGTTTAGACACTTGATAGAAAACTGAACAACAAATGGGTGTTCATAAGCATCTTTATTCAAAAAGATGCTGGAAGGACCTATCCTCCCCCCCCTTTCTCTTTTAGTCTGCCCTCCCCTTCTTCTTACAGAGGTATCTGGAGTAGATGGGGAAGGAAACAAGGAGAGTCATATAAAGTTTTGAAAAATATTCTCTCAGAGGAAAATAAAATGAGTCATCTGAAGGGTTGTGCAGAAGCTGCAAAGGGCTTGTTTTCCCCAGTAGAACTGGGATATAAATGTGATTTAAAAATGTTTCCAAAAATTTTGAAGAAAGCTATCATCCCACCTGTCAGGCGGTACACTAATGGATTTAAAAAGGTGGATTATAAATTTGCTTTTAAGGATGGTTTTAGCGTGCATAATTGTGGGTTTCTCAACTCTCTTCTTGGTTGTTCTTACACTCCCCAGCGGTACATGCTGCTCCATGCTACATTATGAACCACTTTTAGCAGTGTTTCATTAAATATTTATTTGATATATTTGAAACAGCCATGGTCTGTATTAAGGTTTCTCCTTTGCACAAACAGATTTGACGGGATAACATGCAATTTGTCTTTGTTGAGGGGTTTTAGAGAGAAGAGAATGAAAGCAAGATGAGAAGTCTGAAGGCGTCGGGAATCCTCACACTGCAGCTCACAGCAGGAAGATGTTACATCAAGCAGCGTTCCGGGAAAGCACTGAGCTCTCCTCAATATAAAGTAGGTGTTTTGTTGAACCTGGTCGCATCCCAGCTCACCTGCTCTGCAACACTCCCGAGTGATCCCGAGCAGGGACAACACTAGATGTCACTCGCTCCCTGTGCAAGCAGCACTTGGACTCCCCCGCTGGGAGCAACAGCAGGAGCCTCCAGAGTACAAAAAAGGCCAAAATGAAAATACTTTCTGCAGCCATAGCAACCCAGAAGTACTGAGGCAGCCACTGCTCAGAGAGAAAGGATGAAATATTTTCCCCAAACCAAGGAAAGGTTCTTCCCCTGGCACTAAAGCATCTACAGAGTTCTCTCCACTTCAGAATTTCCACTGCAAAGAAAACCAAAAAGAAACAAACAAAAACCCCCGTTCTGTTTGTTTCTGCAAGACCAAACCATGTCCCCATTCGAGGAGAGAGAACATGGTGTCAAGTTCGCATAAACTCCTATTAAGCAATCAAATGCAATGTGTGCAGATGGTGCCAGAAGATCTCAAGACAGTTTTATAAACATAGATGAATTAAGCAATGACCTTATGAACTCACAGAGCACTATTTGCATTTCAAGAGACAAGGAAACCAAGACACAGAAATCAGGGAGCAGAGCCAGCAGCAGAACTGATTATCTAGTTCTTCATTAAAGCCACTTATGAATTTTAATACATCTTAGCTTGGATACCCTTTTTTCTCCTCTTGTGTCTTTCGATAAGAAGCAGCTGTGAACAATTGCTTAAGACTTCCAGGTACACAGGGAGCTTGTCTTTTGGGAGAGACACCACATAAGACAGAAAATCAAAACATGTAAATCCTCCCTGAAGCACAGCCTTTGAATTTTATGTTGACTGACTCATAATCCACAATTTTCCTTAATACACCAGCTTGTGTTGGTGTGTTCATCTGTGAACAGCTCACCTTTACCACACCCTGAATGCGAGACACCACGGCACTATTTACTTTTCTAAGGTTCCATCCATTCTAAAGTAAAAATCATGCTGTTAACATCCTCCTTTGTTTAGATACTAGTGCTTCATGTATCACATAAACCACAGTAGGATCAGGGACCTATTCCAAGCCTACAGCACGCAAAGGAAGGCCCAACATCAACCCAAATGTCTAACCAGGGCTAAGGGCAGGGCAGGGCAGCCACCCTGAACTCGCGCTTCCTGCTGGGAACGTGCCGAGATCGAGTCCTACCTTGAGAGTCTTCACGGCCACTGTGAGGTTGTACTTCTTCCAGACTCCTTCATAGACCTCTCCATACTGCCCTCCACCCAGCTTGTGCTTCATAGTGATGTCGGTTCTCTCGATCTCCCACTTGTCGTAGTTGGGGGACACGCCGTAGATCGTGGGCTTGTTGCGCTTGGGCGCTGGGTAGTGCAGGGTGGTGATGAGCCCATCTGCCACGGTGGAGTGGTGGTGGACCAACTCTGCCAAGGTGTTGAAGCGGCTCTCTGAAGACACATACAGCTGGGAAGCAAAGAGAAACAGAAAACTCACTCAGGTAATGCACACAGTGGTAGAAATAGGCTCACACGTAGGAACTACATCACAAAGTTGTGAAAGCGGAATGTTGGCATTGCTTCTACTTAAGCTGCAAGAGCTATGAGCTCCACAAGGTCTGTAACCAGCTCCAGAGCCCAGAACAGTCACTGCTTACATGGGAAAGGCATCGATTCAGGAGGAAATACATGCACTTGGCCAAAACAAAACAGGAGGAATGACTGCAAATAGCACCAGACTGACATGCTGCTGTTTGAGGTGTCTCTTTTCAAAAGGCTGGTCAGTAAAGACTGTGGGACATTTCCTGGAGCGTTGGGGGGTTGTCAGCCTCAGTGTCTCAATTTCACTATTACTATTTGGGTTATGACATTTTCGCCTGCCTAAATTCTCCTTGAAGTGTCCTTGGCAAAATGGAGGTTTCCCTGCTTTTTCCTAAGCTTCTGCAGAGCATCAGCATGAAATCAGGGAGCTGGTCTGCTCAGTCCTTTTGAAGAGCAATGGTCGATAGCACTGAAGTAAAATCATTACCACTGAATGAAAACCTGCTGAGAGGCATGATAACCCATATTTGTTACCTTCTTAACATTTATACAGAAGATTCATTTTAAGCCTAAAATCCTAGTAAAGATAACAGACAAGTGACTCCCTCCCACCAGAGCTGTCTGTTTCCAGTTTTCATCCTCAAGCCCAGCCTTCTGCCAGGGCAAGGTGACAAAAGCTAGGGATTTAATTATTTGAAAAGTGATGCTGGTTACACCTGAAGGAGAGGGAGAAGTCTTTGTATCAGAGTGCACTTTACATCACAGTCCAGCCTATGCTGGACACAGAAGATGGAAGAGCTCCATTTCTCACAAAGGACCAAGGCCTGGCAAGGGACAAACTCACAGGAAGAGCAGCACCATGTTGGCCACCTGAATTTCTGTTCCTACTGCTCATATCACATGCCAATAGATATGATCAAACTTCTCAAATGCCTCTGACTTGCTGGATATGCACTCAACAGGTTCTGCATGTGCAGTGGCCATCTGTCAGGGATTTCAGGAGGCTGGGAAGTTGATGGAGCTGCCAGGCATCCAAAAATCCTAGGCTTAGGGTCAAATTCTGTCTCTTCTGCCTGGACAGAATTGTTGGATGGAAAAAGAAAATGCACCTGTGAACCTCCAGCAATAAGCAAATATGTCTATCAGAAAAGGGAGATGCATTTGCAAGAGGAAAGAAAAAAGCATGCAGGGAGGGACAAAACCACCCTCAAACTGGAGTGAAGTCTTTGTACTGGAGACTGGCAATTCCTGTATGGATATACCTCCTTTGCAGCCATCTGTTTACTATACAAACTCACAAGGTGAATGAGAAGCCCTGGAGAGACCCAAATATTCTGAAGCATATGGGAGCACAGGCACCACATGCAAGAAAAGGTGAGGGAAAAGAGCAGTTCTATCATCCAAGGAAGAAGGAATGATGGATGAAAGTGCCTCTCTTCCTCAGCATCCCGCTTACCCAAATCCCTACTTAGGTTTATGAGGATGAGCCACAAACTTATGCATGTCCAGTGACTATTATGGTCAGAATTGGCAAAAGCTGACAATTTATGTGTGCCGTGGACTTATTTGGAAGAGCTGCAGGAAGGTAAAATGCTCAGCTCAGGCACACAGTAACCGGGAAAGGGGAAAACAAACACATCAGCGAAAAGACCTCGCAGATCAGTCACAGGTTAGACTGCAAGGTACAGGGAAGCCATTGGCTTTCCAGCTATGGCCTCTGTAACACAACGAGGGCCCCTGTAAGGGTTCTGGGAAGTGAACACTAAATAGCATTTGTCATCCAAAAAAGGCAGCTATGCTGTAGAAACCTACCTCTCCAGTGCTGGGAAATCACAGCCCTTGTTAAAGGCTTTTTCGATGTGCAAGGGCATTCAGAGTGGAGGGTTTTACATCCTGGCCTGGAGAAATTTACTTTCCCTTCGCTCTTGTTTTTCTTTTGCTACAGATGCTGACAGAAAAAAACAACTCTGGGGGAAACTTTAACTGTAGAAAATAAAGGCATCCTCCTGGGGAGCATGCTCACAGCCCTCTACCAAAATGAGTTGGATATTGTTTTGGTAAAGCGACCAAACCTCATTTCAACACCATGGCTAAAAGAAAAACACAAACCAAAAAGAAAACCCTCCAAAGCCCCGCAACAGTTTTCACAGTCAATGAGGTAAAATCACCTTAATAACAGATGTTCTGAGAACAGAAAAGTGACAACATAAGAGGCTTTCACAGCTGCTTGGTGCAAGCGACCAAGCATTAGCCGGTACAACCACAATTTAAAACAAGCCATGCCTGTTTGGGAACGACTTGAGGTACTTGCAGTGGTATGAGCAGTTCACATGTTACACCGAGGACTAAAATCTAAAAATATGGATGTAGAGAAAGCTGAACTCCAGGATTACTTGGAAGTATTAGAGAAGCACGGAGAAGGAAGCTGCCCATGGTTTTGTGACAGCTTATATCTCATAAGAATTAGAGATACCTGTGTTTAGTGTGACAGATTATACGATCTTGTTATAGAAGGAGAAGAGGTTAAATAAATGGCCAAAGGTTTCAGAGAAAACCTGCATCAGGATGGAGAACGCCCACACCAAAAAAATCCATGAAGGTTCCTGATAAAGGAGTCTGCATCCAGTTCAGCTGCTGGAGGGTCCAAGAGACTCAAGCAGGACACGAATCCTGCTTCCTTAATGCTGAGGACAGCAGGATTTGAAGAACTGGCTGGGAAAGGCTGTTTATTCAGTTGGTTACTCAATAGGAGGCTTTGCCTCAAGTACTATCAAGTCAGGAAAACCAAGTCCTCTGTACCACGGAAGTGGTTTACCAGATGACTGACTGCACTGTGCCAGCCAAATCAAGCAAGCTCACTTTTAATACCTTCCTTAAAAAAAACCCCAACCAACAAACCAAAACATTAAAAGGTGGTCCGGAAGAATAGGACCCATTAAAATGGGAAATAGAGTAAAAAATCCCGGAGAAGTTTTTTTTGAAGTTGTTGAACATTCGGTATCAACAGGACTAAAATTAAGACATACAGAACTCTGATACCTTCCTAGTCCCTTCGTTTCCCTCCAGGATAAAGCCTGGGTCAGGCTGTGCAATGCAGGACACATTACCACACTGAGCAGTTGCTCCACACATTCCTCTAATACCTCTTTCTCCCGAAGCATGTTCTCTCAGGCAAAGGATATGATCCCACCAAAGCCATTCATCCTTACTGGAGAACTTGCAGACATTAAATTCCCTGGACAGGCTGACTAATGATACAGCAGGCTGGGGAGGCCCCAGGTGCTCAGGGCAGTGAAGGTAAGAGCTTTCCTTCGGCACAGCCACGCTCTGCTGTGGAGCCAGTAATTGAGTGCGACACGAGCAGCTCAGAGCAGGAACCTGCTCCAGCAGCCTCTGTTCCACAGAGGGACAAACAGGGATATTTGGCTGCTTCTCCCCCCTAGCTCCTCAGCTTTGACAGCCAGGGACAGGGTGCTGGAAGAGCTCGGTGTCCCCCAGCCCAGCAGCAGAGTGGGCAGCACATCTGGCATTAAGCTGTCGCAATTCACTGCCCGGCTCGTTAACACAAATTGAAAATGATGGGGCTTAACAGGCCAGGCTGCAAACTGCAGCCCCTGATGCATGGACATGGCAAACCGCCCCTTCTACAGGGATGCTGGCACTTGGCACAACATCAGGAGGACTGTGGTACCTCTTCACCTGCCCCTGCAGCCCAAAGCCACAGCTCTCTCAGCCACTGCTGCTGCTCAGTTTAGCATTTCCAAACACCATGAGCTGCAGTGAATTGTTCCGACCTGCACCTTTTCTCAGAAAAACACCAACTCAAGCAACTTCATGGAAAATGAACAGTTAACCTGGCTAATGCAGACCTGAATGGATTATTGTAGCTCTGCAGAACTGCGTTTCTGGGATAAAAACAGCTCTGCTGGGATGAAAGCCCTCACATGCCAAACCCTTTTACAGCTCAAATGGAGAACATGTGCTATCTCCTCACGGACACGTGTCTATTTACACCAACCAAAGGAGGATTCGGTTCAAAACATTCACATGTGAACGCTGCTCATCTGCCAGCATCTATGGGAATAGAGGGAATAGCAGCTACAGGGACAGGAGGAGGAATAATATTCCAGATTGCCATGTAGTCCTTCAAGTATGCTGCACGTCAGCACTTGACAGTGCTGATGCTGACCACAAAGTGTGTCTGCATGGGAGGAAAAAGGAAGGATCAAGGCACCATAACTTGGAAATACATTGCCTTAAATAACATGGTCAGAACTGTCTCAATTACAACCTGTTTGCTAAAGCAGGCAAAAAGTATTTCATCACTGAGTAAAATCTGTTTATCTTATTAAAGGTTTCAGAGTGACCTGATAAATAAGGAACATGATATACTGGTTCCCTGTGTTTTCACACTAAAGATTTTTCTGGAGAATTGCTGTTAGAAGAGTGAAGCTCTCACAGGACAAGGGAAAATTGAGCACAGAGGGCCACTACTATGCCTTTTTATTTTTTTCTTTTGAAGTGATTTAATGGCACAGAATCTGTCATCTATTAGATGCTGGCAAGAAGAGCCTCAGCAGCCATGCTCCAGACCCACACTTCAACTTCTACACAGGATCTAAAGAGACACTGCTTAAAATAGATTTGTTACAAAACGTTTTCCGAAATCCAATGCCAGTAGAAATGTTTCCATGAAATTCAAACAAAACTCTGCAGAAAACTACACTTTTATGCTAACATTTCTCTGCAGCATCCACAAAGCACGGCATTGCAACACTGCTACAGCACACAACAATCTAGGGAAAAAATGAAGGAACTAGGGACACAGCCCATATAAAAGTGAAAGTGCCTACCCGTCTCCAATGATCACGCTGAAATACTGTAGAGAAATCAAAAGAGTAGTTAAAAATACTGCAGAATAGCTCCAAAAGCATTGTCCCTAATATTTACAGGATTACTAGCAACAGGTTCTGACTTTTCTATTTGGCAGTCAAAGAGATTCTCTTTTGAACATAAGGGACAAGAATTCAGCCTCAGAATCTCTTATTAATTCCATTACATTCAGCTCTGGTGTAGCTCTGGTATCTTCTCCCTTAAAGTGTTTCACTGCTGAGCTGTATTACATCACATTTTGCTAAAGGAATAAAAGTGTTTTGTCCCAGCCACGTCAGAATCTCAGAGTTTATTGTAACTACAGATGACGAACGCTGTGCTCAGGGTTCAGAGCTGCTCAGTTCAATTGCTACTGTTTGACCTCGTGCAGTCAGTGGACAAAAGCATCCCAACAAGGTTTTCCCTCACGGTTGGGATGTCCTGGAGCCTACCTTGCCGTCGGAGGCGGTGTTTATTCTGTAGTGGTACACCCTTCCTTCGTATCGCAGGGAAATGGATCTCTGGCCTGGGCTGCTCTCGCTCTCCCGCACCAGGAAGCTCCCGTTGATCCCACTGCTCAGGAGGTACTCGGCAGCATTTCGTGACACTGGTCCGTGATACCAGGAATGCTTCTCCAAACTGTTCACGGGGGTGATGTAGTTGCTGGGGACCCAGCCCTGTCCGTTCTTTGTCTGGGCCTCGCACCACTCCCCATTGTGGTTGTAGCCCAGGACCCGGAGCTTTTCACCTTGGAAAACAGAAAATGTATTCACACATGGCAAACCTGGCAGCTGAGGACAAAGAGAGGTTCTTTCTGGCTAACAGATCACTAGTAATCTCCTACAAGAAGAGGTATCTGACTCAGCAGGGAGCATGTGTTTCTCTTCAAGCTTGAGTGGACCCCTCCAAGCCAAATAAAGTCACATGCTTCAGGAGACTTTCAGGCTCTCGTGCAGTTCTGCACCAGCTCCGATACTGCCTGAGCTTAAAAACTGAATCCAGCAAATTTTATTTGAACTGAGTTGGTTTGATGGAGCCAGGAGAGAACTGGAGTGGATAAACAATAAAAAAATAATTTCAATTAGCAAGGTAAGTAGATGTGACTTGGAGTACATGTAGTGTTTTTTTACTCAATTCTTCTGGTCCTTATATCTATATACACAGTCATTTTTCATACAGGGACTGTGTTTTGGAGAACTATGAAAATAGAGGCCAGCTCCAAAATCAGCTTAGTTTAATTTCTCAGTTCAAATTCTTACTCCTAATGGAGACCCTGGTGTTTACAAACAGTTCCTTGTCCAATGCAAAAAAAAACCCCAAACAGTTTTAACCTTTAAAAAGGTTATGATTTTGTGAAATATTTGTATTTATTTAAGAAGAATCCCCACACTAAAAAATAATTCCGTAGGGTTTAGTGCATAACTTGGTTATTTCACGGTGACTTTTCTTCCTTCTCACACATTCCCAGTGCCATTCTGGCCAGTAATCTTACCTTTAGTTATGCTGAGAGTGTTGTCCCCACTCGCCACAAAATCATACAGTGCAACAAAGAGATGGGGGTCATTTTCACTAGGACAGGACAGAAGATTTTCCTTGGAGTTCCAGCGAGCTGCTTCGCTCAGACCTTGGGGCTCAAAGTCTGACACTACCGGTCTCTGAAGGGCTTCTGGAGGAGAAGGAGAGAGAGAGAAAGGAAAAATTTTTCAGGTCCATTTTTGGCTGATAAAAGCCATCTGGTCAACCCACGCACTCTGACTTTCTAATTCGTATTGTTTCTTGACACGTGTGCTCCTCATGCATCAGAGGATAGATACGGACAGCTCTTTAATGCAGAGCTCCTGCCACATAGGCAGGACACTCCTGTTCCAGGGCTGTCCTCCAGCCTTCCCAAAGCCCCCAGCTCCTGCCTCCCACGACACACAGGAGAAGGAAAGTCCCTCTCCTTCCCTCCAGTAAATGCAGCTCACGTAGGCTGTTTGCTGCCTGTAAATCCTTTGGCTCATACCTAACTGCTGGAATGGTTAGATGTGAAAACAAACCCAAGACCTTTAAAAGGTAAATCCCTTAATTATCCTATAAATGAAATGGCCAGAATGTGCAGTACAGAGAGCCAGGCAGGGTGAGATTTATAAGACATGGTATTTAAGGAGTTAGATATTTCTGTTCTTCGCAGTATTTTTAACCATTTTCTTCTTATTTGAGGGCAAGGCAGTGCCTTTTTTGAGCCCCCTCTTGAAACCTGAGCACAGCAGCGAGCACACTGCACACAATGAGCTGTCGACATTTTTAGGAACCCTGAGATACCTCCAGAGAAAGGGATTCCTAGAAATTGAGCTACACAGGTGAGTAAAAACCAACCTCCAAAATTTTTTGTACACTGCAGCACACTGGGCATATAATATTTTCTGTGATGATCAGGCAAGTGCAAGTCCAACAGGGAACTTTATTGCCGTTGCTCCTGCAAACGCCCCCTCTGAACCATGAGTGAAGAGTTTGGGGCAGTGATGCTCCAGGTATTTGTGCCCCCTCACTCTAACGTGGCAGCCCCACATGTGACTGTGCTGGCACAAGACCAGGACAATAAGTTGTGAAACTCTTGTTTTTTGAAGGGTCAGTTTCCATCTGGATGAGTTTTCTGAGTGAGGTCACAGCACTGCACACAAAGCACTGTGTCAGTGCAGCTCTGGGACAGGAAACACGGCACTGTCACATCAGCCCCTTGCGCCACGAGACTGCTCTTCACTACACAGCAACAGCCCCCTCCTGCTGAATCCCTGCCCTGCACAGCCAAACACAGCAGGGCTTTGGAGGGAGAAATACCTAGCCAAATGGTTCCTACATTATCAGGTCACCTGGGAGCACAGCTCACTCTGTGTATTTGTAGATTCAAGAACTGATACAACTGACACCAGAAAACACATGGAAGTCAAGTGTGGATTGGGACAGGTCCAAAATACATTCCCCAGTGGAGAAATGATGAAAAAAACAAGCTCCCAACCCTGCAAACACTAACAATACACAGTATTTGCTAAGCTTTGGTGGTGTAAGTGCCACTATTCACCCACGGACAATCTGGCGTCCTCCATGTGTTGGTCAGGTCACCACTGCAAAAGACTCTCTGGGTGGTTATTTATGTACACAAGTACTACTGTATTCTTTGGAAAACACAGTATCCTATATGTGAACAAAACAGCAAATATAGACACTGCTGGGTCTGTTTTCCCAGCTAAACCGTATCTGCAGGGAGATATATTTTTGAAAGTGAAATAATTCCACTTTCTAAACTCTTCCACAGTAAGAAATGTGTTGGGTGGCTTTTTTTAAAGCACACTGACATCCTTGCCTCCCCTTCCTGTGTGTCCTGCAGGAGAATATATTTTAATAGCCTGAGTTTGTTTGAAGAGGGACAATGAATAAAGAAGGAGGAAATCCACTTTCAGAATAAGCTATAATCATTTTACCATGAAAACGCTTTGATCCTGTCAAGCCCATTAAGCTCCCTTATCAAACACAGGGCACTGCAGTGACTGGAGATACTCCAAGGAGTTACACCATCAGTAAACACCTGGAGCAGACAGACAGCAGAGCTGCAAGCAGCTCATACACAACCCCAACGAGGAGCCACACCGTGATGCTCTCTCCCAAACACGGTACAACCAGCACATGCTGCTCTGTGGGATAGACCACAACCTCTGTTAGGAAGGAAAATGCCTCCCACACGGGGCATGGATTCGACAGGAAGGCAGGAAATCCAAGGCAGGCTCCCCTCCAACTCCAGCGCGATCGCGGCTCAGTGAAGGACGGATCATACACGGCCACGGATGGGGATGTGGGAGGAAAGCCAAGCGCTCCGCAAGAATCCCTCCCTCGTGCCCAGGGATGCTGCGACTGACTCACTGCACACGGATGCCAAGGTATGTGCTCCGATTCATCCGTGAGACAACGCTGTGCCAAGCGCCAACAACACCCACAGGCTGCAGCACGAGAGTCGGGGAAGGCAGGTTTTGCTCGATGACATTCCTACACACACTGACTCAGTGGTAACGCCCGCAAACCCGAGGACCAACAAGGGCAAGAGCTGTTAAATACACACACGAGAATTTGCAAAGCTGGAAAACCACACCAGTGGCCCAGGATGCCCATATACTGCTCTGTATCCCCCAGTCAGACCTCGCTGTGCAGCAGCCACCAGCACCCCGATGTGGGTACGTGCTGAGCATCAACCCTGCTGTGCAGGACAGCGGGACAGGGAGATGTCAGACCCAACTCCTGGATTGGGTGGGGCTGGTGTTTCCAGAGGGCAGAACCCCAGGTTAAGACCTGGGGTGGGGAAGGTGATGAATGAGAGGATGGGTGGCCAGAAAGGGAGGATGAGGCCCTGAGTCAACACGGAGAAGAGCATAAAGGAAAGAGCAGAGTTGTGGTGACCCGAGTGTAGCAGAAGCTTGATAGACCGTGACAAAACACACTTTTAAAGGGCTGGGCCCCAAGAGGAGGCTGTCAGCAGACTGAGGACACAAATCCATGAAGCGAGAGAAGCAGACAGGACATGTCCATCTGGGAGCCACGTACAGCGGGCTGTCAGTAGCATTTATCCCTGCGAGCGATTCTCCAGTAAATCTGCCCAGACATTCCAGTCCTTCAGAGCAGGAATTAGACATTGCTGTTCATACCTATTGAGGGTCTTTTTCAACAGCTTCCTCGCCTCCTACCGCTGGTTTCAACCACAATTTTACAGCACTTCTGAGCTCTTCAGTGGGCCAGATTCCTCCCAATAAATCAGCCTGGCTGCTACACCTACAGGAGGCCATCCTGGCACAGCGATGGGGCAGGAAGCGAGCGTAATTCAATCTGTTATCGCTGTGCTGTCGTTCCTTCCATGCATCCACTTTGTCTTGTGCTGCATCCCAGCAAGACTGTCATTTATTACTCTGATCATACAGCGCTCTGGATAACACCTGGATTCCTGGTAGGAGTTCTGAGGCAGCACTGTAATTCAGTACTCCACTAACACCAACTAAACGATGACTCTTAATTAAAGTGGTGCAGACTTTGAAGTAAGACAACAGCAGCTTATATTTTGAGGCACTAGCCATAAGAATGTCATCATTTCCCTCCTAAATTAAGTTTTTACCAGGAGATATTTACGCTTGCACACTAAAAGGTTTCGTAAGGGTAACTATCTCCTGCTCGTTACTGTTTATACAAAGCCATGAATCATTGTTAGGGGGCTGTGTAAGAAGTTCTCAGATACGAATAATTCTGGTCTAGATCGACGCAAGCAAATTTCCTTCCCAATGTAAGGGAAGGGTTGGGAAAAAAGGCATGAGCACAGAATTACACTCGGCTCCTCCATAGCTGACTGCGAGGCAGTCCCGAGGGAAGGAGGAGACCTCCTGTCTCCCTACAAAACAAACATCCTGTGGGCTTACAAACTGTGCTGGCAATTTTTCCACAAGGTTTGTAGAGCGAGGGAGAGCAGAATACATCTAGTAATCTCTTTGGAGGTACAGCACATGACACCTAAACTTTCTCCTTCTTCTACATTCCCTGTACTCTTCTTTCCCCCTGGAAGAAACTATGATAAATGGCAGAATAGTTATGGAGATTTAATACATCCAAATGTTCCCCACCCCGAGTACATAAGATGGAGCAGCTGCCTCTCCGTTCCAGTGTTTCCTTAGTGGCCCTCATGGATTCCCTATGCCTGATGGAATAATATGCATTTAAAAATTCAAAAAAAGAAAAAAAGTAAACCAGATCTTTCCATAAGAGAAGGAAGGATTCATGTTTTATTTCAGATTCATCCCTTTAGTGAGAGCAGGGTCACAAGGACACCCGTGGCTCCTGCCGCAGTGCCTGTGCTCAAACAGACCCTCACCACCAACTGCAGGGCTGGATCTTGTCTAACACTGAGCTTCCTTGGTGGTGTGGTGTCTCCCCCTCCTTCTGATTCTGTCATCATCAAACACATCTGTTGCTGGTTTTTGTTTGGTTGTGGGTTGTTTTGTTGTTTTTTTCTGGAAGTTCACTCTTACACAGGCCTGTAGGTTCCCCCTTGGCTCATTCACTGAGTTTATTCCATTTATAACCCCTTAGTGACATGGCAAACATCATCTTTCCCCAGCCAGCTAATCAGAGTTGTAGACGGATGGAGTAGAACAGGGGGCATGGCAGAAATTTGGATTTTATTCCCAAATTTGCTATCAAGCTGCTTCCTGACCTTAGACAATAACCTCTGGGAGAGGAAGGGGAAAGAGTAACCGGAGCCAAATGAACTTCAGTGACACTTCAGTATTTCTGACAACTTCACCTCTGCAATTTTTGTTTTGCTTTCCTCATTAAGGGAGCAAAAGTAATGACGTGTGTCCGTTTCTGAGCCATTGGAAGGGAAAGCACCAAGCAAGAATCACCAAGATTTGCTGTTATATTCCCCTGTTTTACCAAGCAGCCCCACAGACTGCTCAGGGGAAAGACCAACATGTCTGTAGATGATCAGTTCTAAGTCTGAAAACAGTTACAGCTTTTCCCAGGAAATGATAACCCTTTCCTCACCACATCCCACGGGAAATGGTAGCAAGCACCATCAGTCAGATTTTTAAATGAGGATGGGACAGGCAAGAACCACCGGAACAAGCACATAATTAACAAGCCATTACAAAGCCAGAAACGCGTTTAATAGCAAGAACTCTACAAGGGGAGGCAGCAACTCCAGCTTATTGCATTTGCTCTTCCCTAACAGTGTGACCAAAGCCCTCCCTTCTGATCCTGGTGACATCAGGGCAGGATGAGTCGCTGCGTTGCTGATTTGGGTCTGGCTCAATACGTGCCCAAATCCATTAAAAAAACCCTCTCTCCAGGAAGAGGGCAACGGCTACAGGCTGCTGCTCCTCCCCAGGCTTGTCTATTCTGCTGTTACAAGACACTCTTAAAAAAAACCAAGAGAAAGAGAGAGTGAGCCAGTCTGACAGCTGGCAGGACAGGAATCATTTCAGTTAGAAAACAAAAGGACTTTACTAGTGTCCCCAAAATTGTTTTTAAACTTCACAGTGAACACTGACAGGTTTTAAACAAGGCTTCTGCCTTTCAGTGGTAGAGCCAAGCCCAAAAAGGCAGCAAGAGTATTTCAGCCCCTATTTGGGACATGGACACGTTCTGTTTTCTTGATCAGATTGGCAGCAGTACTCGCTGTGCCTCTTCCCTTCTACTCTTTACCCTTTCTTGGTGTGAAGTGGGTGAGGAACTATTCACTTTGGCAAAGGCAGAAAGGAGAAAGCAGATGACAGAAATTCAGATCTGTCACATTTTAAAATAATATTTACTAGTGGGAATAGAAATGAGGGCAAAGAAATGCCCAGCTCAAACATCACTACGAAAACTCAGTCATCATTAGAACCAGCTGAAAGTTATTTTTGAGGAAGTTGAGAAAAGATTTCAGCTTTTTCAGGGAGCAGAGCAGCCTGCCCATGCATAGCACCACACACAGCCATGGGCCACAGCACCTGCCAGCCCTCCACACCACCACAAAGAGGATCCACAAACAATCCTCATTCCTGCAAACTAACAGACCATAAAGGCCTTTCAGAAGGGACCACCATGAAAAGAAAACCACATTTCTGATTACTTGGTCAAAAAGACATGCACACCTACACATGTGCCAGACACTAAATCAGCCTCACACCAAAATCCAGACTCAGAACAGTGTTCTCAAAAAATGAGTTTAAAAATACAACTAACAGACTCGATTTTGGTTTGATTTTTGCTAGTCATCAACCAAGCACTGCTATGTTTTTATGAACACACAAAAAACAAAATAAGAAACTGAATTAAGTAAAATTTCATCCATCCTCCTGGCTGCAACTGGTTTTCCAAACACCTAATGTTTAAGGTTTCCTAAACTAGTAGTAAAGAAACTTTTAGCTTTCCCTCTGTTCTGAACAGCTTCCCACACAACTAAGATATCAGGAGCAAAGTTAAATCCTCCAATGATATCACCATCATCTCCTTAATCCTTTCAGAAGCTTCACAGAGGCTGTGGGACACCCGTGGGAATGGACTGGCCATCACATGCTGCTCACAGGGATCTAGGAGCAATGATCCCTGGTTTCTGACCCTTGACACAAAACTGTCCCCTTCTCATGATCTGCCAAGTTTAAGTGGTTTCTATCAAAATTAACAAACCCATATGTAAAAACTTCTCTAAGGGCAACACAAGCAAATGGTTTTCACTCATGCCCTTGGAGTTCAGGGGTTTGGGACAAGCCACCACCACTCTTTAAAAAGAGTCCTCAACAGCACTTTCAACCTCATAATAATTTTAATAAGAAAGCTGCCCAGGAATACCACGTGGGGACCTTCAGCTTTGGAAAGGAATAACAGAAAATCCTATTTTTTTAAAAACTTTTTTTGTTGTCCCCACCAGATGAGTATAGATTTTCACTTCTTACCCTGCTACCCTGCTTTCCAAGAGGTCCCCAGTTGATTACGGGGATCCTGGGCTGCCTATCCTGACTGACTGTCACATCACGGTCGCAGCTGCCACATCTGTTCACCTTTAACACGCCACTCAGCTTTGCCCCATGCTGAGCTGAGAAAGTGAGGCTGAGCTACTCTGAGAGAAGACCGTTTAAAAGTTCAGTGCTCATTTTCCACCCCATTATAAAGGAAAAAAAAAAAAAAAGCAACAACAGTCTCAGGGAAGCAGAAGGTGAAAATATTACAATATTAATCGTGTTAATGATCACGTTCTTAACTCGTGCTGCCTATATGGCCAAGTCAAACTACGTTCTAATCCTATTATGCAATTGCATTGCAAAGTGGGAAGGGGGGCAGTGGTTGTAAGGAACACAAAAGAGAAAACTTGCAAGAACAGTCAGGGTAACACCCTTGTAACATCATCCTTCAGCATTCATTTCTGCAGGGAAGAGAGGCCTCAGATGCTCTGCCTGTTCTCCCAGGGCTGTGTTGAAAGGTCCAATAGCAGAGAGAGGAGGCCCAGCACAGCTTGGAGCTCATTCTCAACACACAGACTGAGCAATACCAGAGGCAGGGGACACAGACAGAGGTTTTATGGACTTAAAAGATCACAGAAGAACTCAGTCGCATAAAAAGATCAAAATCACTCATATGCATCTGCCCTCTGCTTGGTTTCCGAAACTTTAAATAAACAAAAAAAGCCCTCTGGAAACTCTTCTTTGACTTTAGAGAACAGAAAATTCTTCAGAGCCACTAAATGCACCCGACAAATACAGACTCTTGATCCAAAGCTACTTCAAGTGAGTTTGCCACGAGCAGCCATTTGTAGATTTTGAGATTCCTAACCTATGAATTTCCGAGGGCCGTTTCTGCACTGAATATTTGAGAGTTGAGCAACAGCGACTCGCGATAGGCCCCTGGAAATCAGCTGCTGCCTTTCGTGCCTCTGATTTGATGAGTTAGCACGGTCCTCCTGGCATGTGGATTATTTTTACTGAGGCAACGTCCAGCAACACAAAAGAAGTTGAAGGAGCCTGGATGGCCCTGGCGGGTCGGACACAGGGGCTGGGGCTGGATGGGGGGATTGTAACACTGCTCCACAGGTGGGGTGTGAAGCCACGAGGTCACGCCAAGCAAGACCTCACCCCAAACTCCCCCCACCCAGCACGGTGCCTCAGTCGCCCAGGCTTTCCATCCCAACTTAGTTGAGTCCATATGTTTAACATCTCATTGTCTACAAGTAACCACGGGGTGTGACTCAAAAATCACTTCTTAAAAGCAAAGCATGCGAGAAAATTCAGCTCAATGAATGCCTGGGGAAAGCAAACTTAAGAGAGGGAAAACCAAAATTAACTAAGACATTATGCATTATCGCACGCTGAAAATATTTTACGGATGGGCTCATCTAAATTTTCTTCTTGAGTCTGGAGTCGGGTTTTTTTCGCGTCCAAAATAAGGGATATCTTCCCTCAGAAAAAAAATAAATAAAGCTGAGGCCTGAAGATACAGATTTGTTTATGGGCTCAGCAATAAGATCACTTGACATTTTACAACCATAAATGGTAGAGCCGCGCTCCCTCCGTATAACTGCACTTAATGAAAGGCACCTGGGTCTGGGCGCCGCAAACACCCCTCGGTTCCTTCACCCCAACACCCAAAAACCCAGCTTGAACCTGGCCGGCACCAAATGTCCCCCAGAGCCTGGCCCCAACTTCCAAGAGAGGGATGTAACTCGTGTCTGGGATGGTGGCGGGATCAAGTTGTGCCTCCTGGGACCACGACCCAGCCCCAGCCCCTTTGGGTACTCACCTTCCAGGTAGCAGCTGGAGGAGGAGGAAAGCCCCTTCTTGGATTTGCAACCCACCAATTTCAAGCAAATCTCCAACATTTTCATTTGTTAGAGTTTGGCTTCGGCTGTCTGGTTTCCCTTCCCTCCCCCCCCTCCTTCAGCTTCTTCTCGCACTGTGGAATTATCCGTTGAAAGTCTAAAAAGAAGTCTAAAAAGATCCGGGAAGAGTCGGGAAAAGTCCAGGAGAAGTCTAAACCAAAATATCCAAGAAAAGTCGACGAAATCCAGCGCTCTGAAAAGCATTACAAGGGCGAGCCCGAGAGGCGGAAAATCCAGGGGCCCCGCATCTCCTCTCCCGGGGAGTTAACTCCAGCCATCTTCCCTCCTTCCCAACTCTTTTGGCGGGAGAGGGAGGAGGAGGGGGGGAAAAAGAAAAAAAAAAAAAAGAAAAAAGGAAAGGAGAAAGAAGGAAAAAAGAAGGAAGCGAAGCCAACCAAGTTGGGCAGAGTCAGTGGTGCCGGGCGAGCGCTGGGAGCTGGGGCTCCGCTGCCAACAAAGGGCCCCTCAGCCACCGCCGGCCTCCATGACATCAGGCATCCAGCAACGCCCTCGCTCCTTAACCTCCTCCTGCCTGCGCCTCTCCCAGCAACACGGGGGCCAGGGGGAAAACCAACAGGTCTCCCACTCCTGGGAGAGCCCCTGCTCGGTGTGGGAAGGCGGGGGGAAAGGCGGGATGGACGAACGAGGCTGCTGCGCTGGCGCTTTGTGCGCGGCTGTTGCGCCGAGCGAAGAGTGGGCGATCGGCAAAGTCTCCAAAGCGCGTCATTTCACAGCGGATTAAGGGGCTGTTCGAACACAGGGGACAGGGAGAAGCAACCCGAGAGCGATGCCTGTTTGTAACCTGGCACAAAAAGCGGCGGGGGAGCCTGGAGCTCCTTCCCAGGGATCCCGTTTTAGCACCTCTGTGCTAATTGCAGGCAAAGGGACTCAGGTTTCAGCTGATGCAGTGGCACAAGCAGGATACTGCCAAAAGTTTTCCCTCTCCCACTACCTACTGTTCTTTTTCCCTGCAGGTTTCTGAAGGCTATGCATTAATTAGTGCTCTCTGGTTTTGCACTTTTTATAGATTATTTTCTAGCATCATTGTGCGTGTCCTTTTTGAAACAACCACCGCTTTTGCTGTATATATTTCTCTCTCTCTCTATATATATATCTATCTAACAGAGATAGCAAATTGCAGTCTTTTCCACTCAAAAACCCCCTTTCATCTCCCAAACCTCAGGGAGCTTTTGCTGCTCAGAGCGAGAGGTGCTCAAGGGTGCAGAATTCATGAGGGGTGCTAGAACAGAGAGGCTGGAGAAAACGGCCTGGGAAGCTGATCCCAGCACAAACCGCACTGCAACGTGTGGAGTGCTTGGTGTGTCACACACAGAGTCAACAAAGCAGCAACTCTTCATTTCTGTCCCTGAAAACTTGCCTTCACATCTGACAGTTTATTTTGGCAAGGTTACTGACTAGCTAGTGCTCTTTTGCCCTCCAACGTTTTCAAACACTGAATACTTGAGGGGAAACTCTGCATGCTTCCAGCATCTGAGGACCATGCCTCCGAAACAGCAAACATTGCTCAGACTCTTTAAACATTATTTTACAGCATTACTTTGCCTCAGCCTTCTGATCCATGGGGTGTTCACATGAAAGACAGCTTAGAAAAAAATCCTTGATCTCTCAACCCATGCTGAACTGCAATAATAGCATTTGCATCTTTTTTTTAAAATACCACAAGTCTCATTTCTAGATGAGAAATAATCACAGTAAGGACAGTGTGATGTTAAAAGAGCTTTCATGCTTTTCTCAGAAAACACGAATGTGGATATTCTGATTTAATTCATCAGGAAACAGTGAGAGCACTTTAGCATTTCCTCAATTCAGACAGTCCAGGAAAGAGATGAGGCCCCAGATCCCATCCCCACCTCTGGGAGACTGCACAAGCATTGGGAAGACAATGATACAGTTCCCTCCACACTCTCCCGTCCTCCCTCCACTTCTGGAGGAGGATTTCTATTTTATGGAAGCACCAAAGTTGCAAGAGAAACCAATACCTATCTACTTATTCCCTGCCCGCCTAATACAGAACTTGTGTGGAAATGCACTGGGGGAGAGAAGTAAAGGAAAGAAAAACAAAAGAGGAGTTAAACACAGATTTGGAGGAGAAAGGTTACATAAATCACAGGAGGAGCTCAGTCCTCACGTGCTTCGGCCCATGTTTAGAGAACTGGGATGAAATGATGTCTTAAGAGCAGATCAAGCATCTCGCACGCAACCTCTTTTCCATGTGAGGAGCATCCCCACCCCTATCCCGCTACTCCTGCAGCTGTAGGAATGAGGAATCCCCACAGCCTTCCCTGTCAATACAAAGGCTGCCCCCCATGAACACCACCCAGACATTACAATTAAGGTTAACACAATGCGCACCAGCAGAATTAATGTGGATTACATTCCTGATGAACTCCTGGGGTTCTTATTCCTGAAGAAGAATGCCTCATCTCAAATTAAATTAACCCGCTTGCAGGACAACCTCACTGTAGGAGAAACACATCCACTTGGGGAGTTAAACACAAAGAGCTATCCTGGGATAACTTCCTCTGTAGATAAACAAATTAATTCCCTTTATGCTTCCAGGCAGACACGCTTGTGTGGTCCCTGTGCTACAAACATCATCCTTCAACATCTCCTCTTTTGTGTCATGGCAAACCGGGCTGTAAATACTTTGAGCAAACACCCTCTGCCTTTCCTGAATGCCATGAAATTAACTGGTGGTACAGAAACAAAAGCCATATTGGTAGTGTCACACAACCTCTGCCACTCTTACAGCTGCCAGCTGTTAATCCCTTTCACGTTTGTTTGTCATATACACATCTTAGAACAAAATCACTCATGAAACGCGTGCAGAATTCTGGACTACAGTGACTGATGCAACCTTCAACTCGGGCTCTCTGTTGCAGAATAACAAAACAATTTGGTTGGGATCAGGCTCAGAAGGTCTCCAGTCCCAGCTCCTGCTCAGAGGGCGGCTATCTCTCTATCTAGATCAGACTTTTCCAGGCTTTTTGCAGCTAAACTTTAACCGAGTCTGCTGAGCCGTTGAACACTTTTTATCCTCTCGCATCTGCCCAGCTTTGCGTTGTTGCAAGTTTTAAAGTGTTGCTTCTCCTCTTTTTGCTGTACAAAAGGAGACTCTGAGAAGAGTCTCCAGCCACCAGCTGGGTGGTTATGAGAGCACTGGGACCCCTTCCATCCCCTCTTCTCTGTCCAGGTTAAAGGCAGCTCCCTCGGCCCCGGGGGGCAGCGCCGGCTCCAGCCCCCGCCAGGCTCCCTCTGGTGTGTCAGCATCTGCTACGGGGGAAGGAGGGAGCTGGACAACGTGCTCCAGATGTGGCTTCACAAGCGCCAAAAAGAGGGAAATAATCACTTCCTTCGACCTGCTGGCTCTGCTCTCATTAATGCAATCCAGTATCCGTTAGCCTTTATTGTTCGTGCTCCTACAAGAGCGCAAACCTATTTAAGCCAACGGCCTTCGTGTTTGAGCTGTTTCTAGCAGACATTTGTTCTTTACTTTCTTAAAGCTACCCAAAATTTGAGGACAGGGTTGTTTTCCAAAAGAGAACAGTCAGTACACACGACAGCAGCAGCGAAAGGACTGGACTCCATGAACAGAAAGTGAGTTTTGGCATGATCCCACATGTTAGCAGCTGGAGTGAATTTTGTTGCGATACCATTAAAAACAGCTTGAGAGTTTGTCACCCATTTAAAACCAGAGCTTAATTTTGGTTTAAAATCCTTTTCTGAAACATGGAAAGACAACAAAAGTTGAAGTCTCAAACTCCGGGCATTTTTTGATAGTCCCATTCAGATGATTTGGGATGGAAAAAGTCACCTGAAAACATCACAAAGTAGTGGTTAAAGCAAAGGAGTAAAGGAGTGTGCCAGGAAAAGAGCAGATCCTTGCTTACAGTTTTGAGTTACCTGTGCCTTATCTTCCTCTTCCATAAATGCACTTGAGAATTTCCCCACAGGTGATAAAGACTAACTCAGTTGTAAAACACCTTTTTTGTCTCTAGAGCAACAAAATGTAGAATCACATAATTTGTGAGATGCGTTTTTCTGAGTAAGCAATAAGATTACATGTGATTTTGAGCATCCATAGGTCAGATGTCTTTATGATTAAAAATAGATCCATGCCACAGAGCACTCCCATGCTACACAGTTCTCTTCTGATGACATCTCTCACACAGTGGAATAACACATTCTAACACCATTACCTGATTAAAAATATATGTGTATATGAAAATGATCAAAGAAGCCTATGTTGAAATCCACGAATGACCACAGCATGTGCTACAGATGCAGATGTAAGAAAGCTGGTCTTTGATCCGACAGCAAATGCAGCACTGCCTGTTTTCCTGGGGGCTTGTCTAGCTTTGACTGACAGATTCCAGTTCTACTTTGGATTTTCAGGTCCTCCACCACTAAACAACTTCATCCACTCTTAGATACAAAGTGCCAAACGTTTGGGAAGATGCTGGTGTCTATTAGATAGAGAGGACCAGCAACTTTAAAATCCTGGCTACTAAACTCTACCTTCTTGGCAAGTGAAGCACTTGTAAAACTGTTTGCAAAGAATACAACTTCAGTGGGTTGATTACACTGAGTCACAAGAGCTTTGAGAAATCCCTTCTGCCAAAGAAAGCAGGGCAGAAGGTGAGTCTGAGACCGGCAGGGTTCGAGGTGAGTGCACATCCCACACCCAGCCCGTTAAAATCCGCCTCAGATTTAAGCAACTGTCTCTTGAGTCAATCACCTCTTAGTCTCCAGGAATTGTTCAGACACCTTGTAACTACTCCAAAGGACAAGTGAAAACAAGTCTTCCAGGATACTCCAAGGTTCTTCACTTACTGGAAATGACAGCACTACTCACAAGGCGATGACTTTGGGGATTTATTTGTAATACCTGCCACGTAACGGGCAGAGGCTGAGAAAAGTCCTCCTTGGTGTGTGCACTCAGAATGACTAAATCAGCCCAGTAAAACTTTCCAAGTGTGTTCGTGCACCTCAGGAGAAAGCCCAAGCAACCGAGATACCGAAGGATCTCCCAACTTCCACCATTCCGGTGAGCACTAGGAATCCTTAACACCACTGGCTTTAGGAATGCACATCCAGATAAACAGGGCTCAAGTGGTTTTACTCTGCCAGATGCATGAGTGTGCCTTCACAGATGTATGTAAGGTGTACTACCACCCCAACTTTCTCCAGCACTGCCCACCCTCAGAACCACTCCACCTGTGCTGCCAGTGTCTCTCTGCTTCCAGCTTTTTACACAGAAACCTCTGCCTTTCCTTTTGCAGTTCATACGCAAAGCATTTTTAGAGACCACTGTTCTACCTTCCTGTTTAAGCTCCTCTCAAAATCCAGCTGACATGTTTACAACAGCTAGTTAAAACAGTATGTTAGAAACAAAAGCCTCTTGCTACTACTCTGACCGCTCTACAATAGGCATTATTGTAAATAAAATAAAAAACCCTCCACACATGGATTTGAACAAAGGCAAGTTAACACCTGAGGGCAAAGAGTGTTTCCCTTCCTTCAGCCACCATCCAGCACAACATGAACGGCCCTGAAACAGCAGAGAGAGGTATCTGCACATGTAGTGAAATATTAACACTTCTGGCACTTGGACTTTGCAAGTCTCACTCTCAAACTTCAAGAAAAAAAGAAAAGCCAGGCTACAAAAAGTCCACTGTACACATCAACGGGAAAGCAACGGGTTTTGCAATAAAGCATGTGCATTTGTTGGGTTTTCTCCTTGATTTAACAGATGTTTGTTATTTGCAATTTTCATGAGTGAAGAAGGAGGCGGCTGGGAAGTGGTGGGATTTCAGAGATGGGACGTTCAACTATTTGAAATTCCTTTCAAGCAACAGGGCAGAATCCTTATTTTTTAAGGTAATAACAAGGCAGAAGGTACTACTAAATTCCTGCAGTGCTGATCTGTCTTCACTGTACTCATGTAAAAACACAAGATGGGTTGTGGGCTCCGCAGGGAGTTGCCTGGGGTATTAGCATCTGAAGCCTGCAAGGTTAAATTCAAGTCCAAAGGGCCTCGTCACAAATCACTGAAAAAGTTTTGGGCCTCTTTCATTAAATGGTTGGGGGTTTTTTTTGAACATCTGCAGGCAAAGAAAAAATAAGAAGCTTCTTGCACTTTTTTGATCTATAAAAACAGCAGTGTACCTTAAAGACACAAATTTTGCACAAATTCCTACTCACTGTGATGACTGAACTTTCTCTGTCCGGGCAGTTTATTAAGGTTGCGAAAGAGGGAGCAGGGACTGGGAGTTTCTGTGCAATAGGTAGAGTCACATCAATTTAGGAATCCTACTGAAGCTCAGTGTTTTCTGCCAGACCAGGGAGGAGAGGACTCACAAGACAGCCAGGATGCAATCAGAGAAGATACATGCTTGGAAAGTATCAGCAAATAAATTTTAGAGAACTCTCTTTGCCAAATACTGACTCAGATCTTGAGTGGGAGCATTTCCTTATTTCTTTCAAATGAAAAGGCAAGGAAATGCAGATGAAAAAGTTAAAGTGAAAAGAAGAAG
The DNA here is from genome assembly GCA_013396775.1 of Cephalopterus ornatus. NCBI lineage: Eukaryota > Metazoa > Chordata > Aves > Passeriformes > Cotingidae > Cephalopterus > Cephalopterus ornatus. The sequence goes on along the minus strand of VZRE01012786.1, from coordinate 93,379 downwards.
TTAAAACTGGGAGCTCAGAGCTCATGATTTCGTGGGCTTTTCTTGAGTAACTCTGAGCACGTCCACAGGAAGAGCCAGAGGCACCAGTAAACAGGGTTTAGTCCTGCCAGTAACTAAGAGGTTAATTTCTTCCATTCAAGAGCTGAAAAATCTGCCAAAGCAGAAGAGCAGGCCTCAGAGATCGAATTACACATGAGGAGGGGGTGGAAGGGGAGAAGAAGAAAAGAAAACAAGTATTACTGAAGCACTGCTGCATGAGACCCAGCAGGGATTAGGAGGAACATGGAGGAGGAGAGGTTTATCCAGCGCTGGCTGTAAACACACACTGCTCCGTGCCTGCACCTTGTCACTCCCACTGTGGGAACACTGACCTGTCCTGAGCACCTGAACACCAGCCAACTTGGACATCCCTCTGTGCCTCAGCCACTGAATTCACACTATGGGACCAGCTGAGCCTCCTTTCTCCCCAGCCCTCTCCACACAGGCCATGTGGCTGTGCTGCGTTTTCCCTCCCAGCTGGAGAGTTCAGGTTTAGGTCTGGGCACAGGTCTCTGGATGTGTCCCGCACACCTGCTGCTGCCACAGGTATGGGAATCGCCAGAGTACTTGCAAAGCAAAGAGGGGAAAAAAACCCACACAGGGCAAACAATAATCCACAAATAGACAAATAATCGATCAAACCTAAAAGCTGTTCAGCTCCTTCGCCTTCAAGTTGATCGAACAAAGGAGGTCTCACGGCGGTATTAACATTTTTATAGCCATTTCCAGGCAGGTGAAGGTTCCTTTCCCAGCCGCACATCATTTCTATCCTCACTCACCTAAGCTGTTTCAGCACTGAAAGATATCTTTGTTTCAGAAAATTTTCAGTAATTTTCTGAAATGCAGAAAATTTCAAGTAACATACTCACACAGCAACAGGAGAGGAGGATAAATTCAACTGCAGAGATTATTTTTCTCTAGGGATCTAATCCTACACAGTGCCTTTGAACAGTATCAATATCGACAGACAGTAACCTTTACAACATACATGTTTCCTGACACTGCAATGAGTGTGCCTTTTTTTTTTTAAATTAAAATAAAGAATAATAAATTTAAAAAAAAAAAAAAAAAAACACAAAAAACCTGACCAAAAACTCCAAACCACAGTGCCTTCCACTGAGAAATTCCAGACGTCACTAATTCACCCACAGGGGAATACATATTATTGAGAAAGAAGTAGAAGCCCTTTGTAACTACAGAAAGAAAAAAAAAATCCATATAAGTATAAAAGACGCTATACAAAGCCATTTACAATCACTTGATTTGAACTGCACTATTTATCCACTCTCAGGATCTACTCTCAGCCTCCCTCAGATGTCCAGGTGAGTGCCTGGTGCTCCACAGCACTAATTGCTTATTATTCCCAGTGTAAGAAATTAAATATATGCTCCCAGAAAGGAAAAGCTTCCAGTTAATTAGAATTGCCTGCAGCAATGGTTCCCCCCAAACAGTTCAGCATTTTATTTTGTTGTCAGGACACAATATAAGAAGTTTTAAGAGTCCTGCTGGGACTATGACGTAAAGGCAGGACCAGTGTTTTTTTCCTGTGAAGACTGGGGCCAACAGGAAGAAACTTCAGACAGAAATAAGCTACTTCACCATGAGGAAAGGCAAAAATAAAATGTATATATACACCTCTGTCCTGGTCCAACTGGAGCAGGGATGCAGGAAGAGGTCTCCAGTTTACTCATGCACTGCTGAGTGCAAATGCAGTTCCAGTGCTAGACCTAGTGCTAAACTCCCACAAGGGTTTAACACACTTTTTCAGTTCCCAAACATAAAACCACATTTTTATTTGGAATTTTGTTTTTTTTTAAAGCTAGGTAACATTCCCCCTCTCAGGTCACACCATTAAGACAAAGCAAACGTCTGATGCTGAATTCGTAAGGGGCAAAAGTTCTTACACTCAACTCTTTCAGAATGAGTTTCCTTGGTATGCTTAAAGTATCATGCTTGTCATATCTGCACTTAGATTTAGAAAATGGCATGAGACTGTGGGATACCTCCATGTTTTCTGCCTTTCCATGCAAAAGTGGCAAGATAAAGAAGGAAGGTGTAAAAGAGAAATCAGTGCTACTGACCTTCAGTAACCTCAAATTCTGCCTGTTCCATGTATGTTGAGAAATCCAAAATTCCTTTCTATTCACTCCCTCTTTACCTGCCCACCACTAATCAGAGCCATTCCCAGAGCAGATATGTTACATGTGGTCTGAGGTTTACAGCTGTTGGAGTGAGTAAAGACTGGAGATTCTGTCTGCCCACATACCAGACGGAAAATAGTGAGAAGTGCAGAGGAATCAAGGAATAGTGACTGCCAGCACCCTACACACCATCCGACCCTGCACCACACTGGCTCTAGAGCTGCCACTTCTTTCATTTCAGGCTCAGTCGAGTCACGTCACTGTCCAGGGAGAGAAGTAAATCTTGAGGATCTGCACAAATGATCAAACAAACAAACACAAAAGTAAAATACCTGTCACTGCTTTGAAAACTTGCACAAAATGGAGCAGGAGGGCAGGAAGCAGGAAAGGGCTACATGTCGTGCTGGTGGGGAGTGAGGGTCCTCAGCCAGTTAACGTCATCTAAACACAGAGTGCCTTGGTCCCACCTTTCCTATCTTCTCCCTTTTGTTGGCACAGTGCTCACACAACCATATGGTGACCCAGTTCAAGAACGTGAAGGCTCTCCTCATTGTATGTTCATACAAATAACAGTGCTGGCATCATGAGGGGGCTAGGAAAGCTGTTTCTTAATTCAAAATACTGAGAAAATAATCTGTATTGACAGACTGTATGAACATCTTAATCTTGCCAACCTTTCCTGCTGAGAGAGCCACAAACAAATCCCAAAGAAATAAATGTGAATGTCGGACTGGACCAGCTACAGATCCATTTCATTAATCATTCGGAGGCCCTCAAATGGACCACAGAGTCATTCAGTGCTGGGAGACCTGCTTCCACCTGAAATGGAAGTACTTCAGCCAGCCTCGAGTAACTGGCTGCACTCCAGTCTGGATCTAGGGAATGCAATGCCTCAAATTCCTAGAGAGCTGACAGATGCCCAGATATGCAGCAGTGCTGCAATACAGATAGTGCTCTCCGGAAATACAGCCTGGGGAGAAACCTTCTGCAGTAAGAAGCTCCTCTGCAGCTCCTCTCTAAGCCTCTCCTGATTCTGGGGGAGTTCCATGAAGCTCCAGACAGAAGATATGACCAATCTATAATTAAATTCACAGTTTTTCCTATTTCTGATTGATCTCCAGTCCATACTGAGGTTTCACATCAGTGATATGTAAGTCAGGTGGGCTTTCATGCGGAAAGCCCAGATTTAATTGTCCATGGTGTACTCAAGATTCCCTGTGCAAGTTCCTCTGCCTGCCCAGCCAAGATAAAGATATTATATCAAATTACTGCAGGAATAAAGACTGGAAATTAGTGAACAAAAGCAGCCTAGAACATGTAGCACTGCATGGGAAGGAAGGCTCTGGCCTAAACTAACATAAGGTGGGAAAATCCAGAGCAAAAGCCAAACATCCCAATTTCCTCCCTTCTCTTGGTTCAGCTCAGTCTTTGCAAGTCCTGCTACTGGAATGTGACCAGAGGATTTTCAGAGGGTGAAAGAGCTGCTGTGTTCCCCTAATCCCTCCCTACACCACACACAGCAGTTAGGTTGCCAGGAGAAACTATTTTAAAATTAATCTCAAAGCAGAGGAAAGTTTGGAGAAAGAAACAGAACTAGAAATCTCCAGCAGCTCTGGAGTCAAGGGGGATGAAACCTGGGCACCGCAATAGAGGATATTGAGGAGATAACACAAAAGGATCTTAAGCCATGTAACACACCATTTTTAAGATCAAGAAAAAGCACAGAGGAAGAACCCCACAGACTGTGTGATCTCTCACTTTTTAATTCTACTTGAAGTGTTTATAAAGGATGTCACAAGATCACTTGGAGGATTAGCAGGTTCTTGTTTTGGAAAGAGCTGATGATACCTTGGGTGGCTTTTGCTTACGCTGTCAACTCCTCAAGCAGTGCCTGGACTTTCAGAAGAAAATAATTTTAGGAAAAACAAATAAATAAAATAAAGGAAGATTAACTATTCTGCTTAACCACAGGCTCTAGGAGGGTTTTATTTCCAACTCTTCTTTAGGTTTCTCTCGTCATTGCAGATAAACCTGACTCATGTCTCCATATTTTCCAAACATAAAAGATTTCATGCCACCTGGTTTCTGAGCAAGCTAAATAAAAATCAGGTCTAAATACAAACCACTGCTGGGAGGTACTATACCAATGTGAAACGTTCAGTAACACTCAATACACCAACTTCCAGCTTATAATCCACATTTCTCATGTACTTCAAGGGCACTCACGTTCCTTCCATCAAGTGGACCTGCCTCGTGGCAGCATGGCTGTGAGAGGATTTTAAGACTCCTGATGTTGAACTTGGTGGAGGCTTTTCACAGCTCATCCAGGCTGTGCTCAGTATGAACAACACACCCTGCACCACCTGCGAAAAGCCTGCACATGCAGAAATTATAACAGACATGAAAAGGAGATAGATCCAAGGACAACAGACAATTTTTTTTCCCCTTGCGCAAAACCACTTTGTTTGCATCTGAGAGAAAGGAGGTTTTCCTGTGTTGGAGCACCAAGAAGCCTATTCTGGGGGGGGAAACCAGGTATCCCAGATGACAAGCTGTTCCACATAAATGCACTGGGACTCCCTGAGGTCTCTTAAACTCAGACAGAGGAATAACAGAAATGCAGCGAGCTCGACAGCCTCAGGACAAAAGTGCTCCAAACCACTTCAGTCTTGAAAGCTTGAGGAGTCAACATTGTATTAACTGGAAAATACAAAGGCTTCCACAAATGCCTGTGAACACTGATTACTGCCCTGTTCTGAATCCACTCTCTTCAAGCTTCTTGTAATATCATAAGAAAAAGCAAACATGAACAGCAATGAGGAACAGCCTATTCTGAAACCACTTCCAGGAACAGGGATTGTTTAAACAAAATACATTAAGTGAAACCATCTGTATTAAGGGTCAAACGCCATCTGAGGCTGAATGTGCAAAAATAGCCATTTTACAAAATTTGGGCAATTCTGTTTTTAATATGAATAACCAGTGGCATGGAGGTGTTACCAAGGGGGTAAAGCTTGAGCAAGGAATTTAACGCGGCAGCTCCTGAGGCTACAGTGCCAAGAAAACATTCCTGTTAATCCTGGTGCTGCCCTCTCCGGACTGCTGGGAGGAAGGTTTGCTCAATCCCATTCCCTGAGCATTCTACTCCCAGGCAGCGTGGGGTCTGGCACAGGGGGTTCGGAAATCGGCCCTGGATCAATTCCCAAAGGAGGATCCTCCCAAGCACTGCCTCATCCCGCTGCCAGACAGTCAGTTGATCTGAATCACAAGGGATGCTGCTTTCACAAGACTTGGTGGCAAAAGATGGGTCACAGAAGAGGTTTAGGGAAAGAAAAAAAAAGGCAATTTAAAGCTGCAGAGCCACCAAAGATGTGTTTTAACCTGTTTCAGCAAAGTAAATTAGTGCTGGAAGTCAGCAGGATTCAAAGATGGTTGGCCATTGCTAAGGATAATAAATATTAAGCTAAAATATTTAGCATTTACATGGAGCCTGCAAATGGGCACCTTGTACAAGACTGATGCATTGTACTACTTCAAATACATGTTGATCCTTTCCCACCTGAAATTCATCCAGCTTATCTGAAACTTAACCTTAATCAGAGCAGCAGGGAAACCTCAGTGCTTCAATGAAAAGGGAACAGAGCTGATCCTGGACACTAAGCTCCTCAAATATTTATTTAATGTAAATTGTGAACTGATATCACTATATAAAAGGGGAAAGTGCCACGAAGGGGAATCTGCCCTCAGAGATCCTGCTCAACGCCAAAGAGGGAGAAGAACTACATCTGACTACGGCCTTAGTCACCTGCTGTGGATTTGATAATATCCAATTAAGTGCAGAAATATTTCCGTATTCATCATTAGCGAAGTCAGACTGCAATCAAATATTGCAGCTGCAAAGCCAAAAAACTCATTAATCATTTTTTTTCTGGAAGCCAAGCAAGGTGATGATGGAAGGGAAAACTACATTTGTTTTCAACAAAACCGCCAGCAAGAAGGCCAAAAGAATACCAATTTCTTATTTTTTTTAATTAATATTTACATGCTAACGTGTAAATCCCCGCCAGCTTTTTTAAGCAGGCAAATATTTAATGGATCCAACATAAATGAAAATCCAGCTATCAGAAGTCAAATTGTACAGCTATGATGTAATGAAATAGCTTTGCTTTATGGAGGATGAGGTCACAGGTTTGAAATATGGCCTTAGGTGTAAATAAAAAAATAAGGGTTTTTTTCACAGAAGTTGCAAAACTGTAATGCAATTACTTGCCTAATTCTAAAATTTTATAGGAATTTAAATTCAACTCTAAAGATATAAATGAGTTGTCGATTTGTATTAGGATGGCTGGGGACCATATCACTCTTCAATCAGCATGAACTAATGAAGCTTTCATGGTCTGAATACAATAGCTAAACTGTAACACTGAAGTGCATGCACATTACAGTCACAAAATGTTTTTATGTTCCTGATAATAAAGTGTCAGAATAGCTCTGATGAAGCCCAGGGACTGAGCTGCCCCTGCTTAAAAACCTGAACAAACAGGAAAAGACAGGTTTTCTTTTTTTTTTTTTTCCCATTCTTGGCTCTCCAGAAACTGGTTCTTTCATTTTCAGAAAAGTCACTTTAGAGGATCATCTTACCTGTAAAGGGCCAGCTCATTTTGATGCCTCTTACCCTGTCCTGCTCAGTTAAAACAACAAAGTTCAGCACCTGAAATTACACTGTCCCAGCAGGAAAAGAGCCTACCCAGAGGGGAGATTTGTCAGGACTTTTTGCTATGTTCTACTACCTCTGCTGGGAGGACCAGCCTTGTCCTGCTGGCCTTGTAAATGAGGAAAATGGGATCTCAATTGTGAAGCAAAACCAATAGGGAATATATGAAGCACAAGAAATTGCCTTTGACTTCACTGTTAGGCCACTGTATACTTTTTCCCCCTCCAGAAATAGACCATAAAGATTAATTCATGTGTGATTTTGAGGCGTCCAAATACTACAAACACCCCAGAAAGTTTTCAAATAGAACAACCAACATGACAACAGTATCACGACAGACCTTGGCTATTTCATCCGTGATAGAAACAGAAAGTGTTTTAAGAAGAGCACACCTAATCCCTGAAATGTCCTGCTGTGAACCACTGCTGGATTTGAAGGAAGGAGGTATCCCATATCCATTTTGTGTGGCTGTTGGGTGGACACGAAGAGAAAGATCAGTGTCCACTGACCGCAAACCTCCCCACGGTGGTGGCACCTACGGCCCATCGAGGAGTTGGGCACATCCTTACAAACCACACGGAAATTCCGTGGCAGGACCTCGTCCTCCGGGAGCAGATGAGCTGGTCCAAGAGCAATCCCAACACAGCTGCAGTGCAGCAACAGCCCAGCTCGTCATGCTGTGGAAACCATCCCAGATCTGAAGGCGGTTGAAAATGTTAAGCAAAATGATGAGTGGGGGCCAAACCGAAAGGCTGCCCCCCTCCTTCCTTCCTGTCCCTCCCAATAAGTTATTCATTAAAATACCAAAATACACATATCAATGAAGAATTCATGGAGATTCCCTGAATACCAAATTACTGAGTATAATGGCAAGGACAACTTGCTTAACACCCTCTTCCAGTTCCACACCCTGTCCCGGGTGGATCACTCATAAAGCTCTACTTTGTATTTACAGCAGCAAAATCCCCATCGAACCCCTTCCTCACCAATGCCTTCCACGAGTGCAGACCATCTCTAAACAGAGCACTGGCCACAAAGGCTGTATCTTTAAATCCATCCCCATTTCGTTTTCCAAGTTTCTGTTTGAGCCGTTACAGCTCCCTCAGGACTCCACTGACTCACTGCATTTTCTGGATGACGCAAGCATGCTCTTCTGCACAGCTTCAAAACAGGCTCCAAACGTTTCCAGTCAGAAAGTGGCCACCAAAGAACCACAGAAATCAGGTGCTCTTCCTGAGCAGGCATCACCCCGCAAAGCAGGGGGCACACTTTGCTTCCTATCCTTATCGGAAATGGATTAATCACTGGCGCTTCTGCTGCTCCCCGGGAATACTGCTAGGAAGGCTTATGTTTCCACTCTGAAATCCTGTGGAAAACAGTTTGCTCCTGAAAGAACACTTACAAAAGCTGGCCCACCACTTCCTCTGATCCATCCAGCTCTGCCCCTTCTCCTGTGGGTTTGTGGTTCCAACCCTGTTGTTGAGTGTTAATGCAAACCTCTGCTCTCAAGCTGCACCCTTTCAAAGGACCCTGCAAATTAAAAATCCCTCCTGAATTCCCCACACTAGTTCCCAGTTTCTCAGTTCTACCTTCCAACAAGGGCAGGCAGATAAACGAAGAAAAATTCTGTTCAGGGAGGGAATGTTTAAGGAATAGCACAGCTCAAATAAGTTAAGCACTTGTGCTGGTGAGTGGACTCTATGAGGAGACTTGAAGCCACCACAGGGACAGAGGCATGCAAAAAAAGCTGGATTAGGAAAAGCATCTTCCATGACTCAAGATTGAACTCTGTTTCTCCTCCTTCTGAATCCCTTCACTCAGCTCTTTGTGCTCTTCCAATCACTGCAAGTCAGCAAACAGCCCTTTTATGTACATTTTTTCATACAGGAATGGTAACAAAAGCAAAATAAACACTGGGCTTCTGACTGATGTTTGCTGCCTGATAGCAAAGGCAGCTGAAAAATTCTGGTTTCTGCTTGTAGCCTTCAGCTTTTATTCACTCTGAAAGATTTCACCGTGATAAGAGAACTGGAAGTGACATAAAAATGTAAAACTGAATAATGAAGCGGAGAACAAATTCAGAGAGAAAGACGAGTGTCCTGTTTTATCATCTCCACTAACATCGATAACACACATCTCAGGAAAGAGGCCTCCTTGCTGGAAAGCCTGCTTATTCCCTTCAAGCCAAGTTAAGGAAAATAAATGTCTGAGACAAACCTGTTCACACTTCACTCTCTAAAGCAGAAAGGAAACAACCTTTCACTAGCAGAGGGTTGCCCACTGCTGCCTCACAGGGAGCACCCAACATTCATTTTCTCACAGTGCAGAGTGACACAACCCCTGTTATCACCAACACTGCAATACCTGCAACCAGGAATATGGAGCAGACGAGGAGCTTGGAGCCACCAGGAGAAGACCAGGCAGCGGGAGTGGAGCATGTCCATGGTAAAAAGTGCAGGACAGCTTCACGTGGTTATGTAACCAAGAGTCCAGCAACCAGTGCCCTGGCTCCATTCCTGCTGCAAAATTTGCTTTAATCCTTATTTTCAGTCATTCCAAAAAAAAAAAAAAAGGCACACAGATCTTCACAATCTATGTACAGACATCGGGAGTTTTATGTTGAACCATATGTGGAAAAGATATCGAGTGTAAATATATGCAAACAACTTTAATTAGATATAGATTTTTTTAATTAGTACTTGCACTGTCTTGGAAAGACAGGACTGAGAATCCTGCCCCCATTTATAACAAAAAGAGCAGATTTTCTGAACAGACAAACACTCTGTTTTAAGTAGTGAACTGCAAACTGCACACAAGGCATGCTTTTGCTCACAGTCAAATTACTGGTCATTTATCACATTTCTACAGCTAACTAAACTTCTTTTTCTAAATTTTTGGATCTCCTAGTACACTCTTAAAGCAACAGAGAAAAGAAATGAGCCACACAGACAGAGCTATGCTGCAGGATTTAATGCACTGGTGTAGGAAATCGCCCAGCTTCTAAACTACTTGAAAGCACGTTCCTTCCAATCAGACTGGATTTGCAGCCCGTGAACCAAGGACGCACTAAGGACGGCGATTAGAAAAGCGTCAGGAATTATGATTCAGAGAGGTGAATCACCACCAGCTCCCCTGGGGGGTGGATTTGGGATAAGCATACCCAAGCTGCAGCCCTATGCCAGATTACACAACCCCGGGCAGCAAGCACAGCCATCACGATCATTTACTTGGAGTCAGAACTCGGGTCCCCGTTCCCAGTCCTCCCTCCGCGGAGCAGCACAAGGCGCCTGCTGCTCTTGCTGGGCTGTTTCCACTTGCAGCTTGAGGTTTCAGCTGCCCAGAAGCCCACACACCAGCACGGCCCCGCTGCCAAGCACGCGATAGAGCCCTGGCATGGAAGTCGGACTTGATCTTCTCAAGAGCTGTTTGTTATTCAGCAGCCACAGATTAGCCAGCTTCACTCCAGCTTCACACAGGAAGGGCAGCGGTGGTGTGCTTTCACTCCTGGTGTGCTTCGCTCCACTCCTTTCACCCCAGACCTTTAGACAGCACAGACTTCATGCCTGCCCAATACTTTTATCCCTGGCAAAAGCACATCCTGAGCTCAGACATCACACTTGGCCAAATAATCCGCAATGCTTTCAGAAAAGTGTATTTTGTTCCACAGGAAACTCTAAGATGCGTTTTTATGAGGGTCTTTTGAATCATGGATGCACAAACAGGGAGGGAAATTCTGCAGCCCATATTTGAAGACATCTCATGGCTTTTTGCTCAAGTAGGAGCTGTGGAATTTGGCCTGTGGTGCTTTATCCACGAAGCCATCCGATCCCATGACTAAGTGCATGCAGAGCGATGGGGGTGGTGGGGAGGAAGAGACATGCAGGAAGATGGAGCTCTCATAGTAAACATCTGAGCTGTCTGGAATCAAGGCTGCACTACTAAAATGAAGCCGCTGCTGGTTTTCCAGTATCTTTTCCTCTGTTTATCTCAGTTGCCATGGCTCTCGCTTGAATCATCTGCACAAATTACATACACATGTCCCGGGCCACATTATTTCCACTCAATCCACAGCTCCAGATCAACTTTCACTCACCTGGCAGCGGCTTGCGCCAAACAGTGTCATCGGGGCCAGCGAGGGAGTGCTGCTTCACGGACACCCCGACTGGAAACCAGTGGCAATTCCTTCAAAACAGCTGATTAATATTTCAGGACGTGCAGAAAAGAGAAGAGCTCAGAAAATAAGGCCTCAAGTTATCCTTCACGACCTGGGTTCCAAGAGAGTTGTCTCTCCAGTGTTGACATGACCAAGGACTCTTTCAGGGCAGCTGGAGCAGATCAGCTTTGAGCTACAGAAGCTGCTCCCCTGCTCCTCCAGTGTATGAGCAAGATGCAAAGGAATGGAGTCAAAATTCATCTCCAAGCTATCTAAATAGCCCAATATATTGTCCTCTGGCTGTGGTCACCTGCCAAATCTCTCAAGCTAATTACTTACCCGACCCAAAGTTAGATACCAGCCTGCTGAAAGAGGGTCAGACCCTCGGTGCTGCTGATCCACAGCTCTCAGAAATACACTTTATTGCTTTGGAAACTCAGAGCTCAACAAGATAACCCTGAAGCATCCTACATTTGCAGTAATAAGAGATCTGTTTTCTGAGTGTTACTCTCAGCGTCAGAGGATTTACAAAAGGAAACTGTGCTCTGCCTTAAGCATAGAGCATGAAAACCAACCTCTACCGCTGGGGCCACGTAAAAATCAGGAATACTGAGGATTTGTGCCCCTCCTCCCCTTTCCATCTTCTCCAAACCATTAAGAATCAGAAGGCGAGGGCTGACGCTGTCTGAAAGCAGCAGCTGAGGCAGCACTGCAGACAGGATCCTTTGCCCAGACAGAGATTCTACTGCTGCTGGAGACACAAAGACGGCTTAGAGAGACTGCTGTCCTCCGGTGTCAGAGACAGCAGACACCACGAGGAGAGGCTGCTGCATCTCAGGTTGCACAAAAACAAGTATCCCTCAGAGTTTGTGTTGGGAACGACCTTCTGTCTGGAACTGAGCAAGATGGAAACATAAGGGGATTGCTCCTCGTGGTTTCAGAAGGCGGATTTCTCCTGGTCACCTGCTGTCCATCCCTCAGCTAAGAGAAATCTTGCTCATCCGGCCCGTGGCGTGCGGGCACCTGCACTCCCCAGTCACAGAGCGCGGAAATGGAGCTGAAAATGGAAAATCATGTTCTACAACACCAACGTTCCCACCCTGGGAATTTAAGAAGCAAGCAAATCCACCAAGGAAACTGCCACTGTAATGTTTAATCAACACACTGTAATGTTTTAATCAAGTTTGCATTAGGAGCAGGCCCAACCTCGGAGTCTCTCTGTTGCCTTCAGCAACCTCATTAAGCTGGCTTATTCTAGAGGATACTCTAGTCTTTATGAGGTTTTCTTTCTGTCTTATAATCCTGGGATATAACTGCAAATTAACAAAAAGAGAAAAAAAAAAAAGAACCACTAAAAGGGACATGGTTTAGTGGTGGCCTTCACAGTGCTGGGTTAACAGTTGGACTCAATCTTCGAGGGCTTTTCCAGCCTCAACCATTCCATGACTGTGAAAAGCACTAGTGTTTTGACTTTACTGTGTAGCTCCACAACTCTGTGCTGAACTGAGGACAACCCAAATTATCTCCCTTTGCAGCACGCCAGATTTCAGAGCCCAAGTAAACTGATCCCAAATTCTTGAGATTACCGATTTGATCCAGGACTGTAGCAGCTAGAAAGGTTCTCCTGGCACCAGCACCATGAAATCCACCGAAACAGCTCAAATACTAGATAGGTTCATGAATGTTTCAACAGTCACAGTGTTGCCATACAGCAGCACAAAAAGCTCTGACATTCTGGTAGAATTTTACCGGATTTGAATAGAAAGGGAAGATACAATAAAGTGGAATGAAAGGGTTAAACCTGCGATAAACAGAAGGGAGGTGGAAAATAAATAAGTGCGATTTTTGGTGGCCAAAATAAATCCCAGAACAGAAAGACAGACAGACATGATGGTGGTCATTTTCCTCTCAAGATACAAGCCTCAAATGAACAGCCCCATATCGGTCTGTGCCACATGGAGAAAGCAGCTGTCCAGGCTGTGCAACAAAAGACATGAGAAATGGAGAGCCACGGCTTTCAGTCTCTCCTCACGCCCTGGCAGGCTCTTCTCTCCACAGTAGAAGACAGACAGCTTTCCCCAACACCCATTAATTTTTGCCTTTCCACAACAGTTGTACTTGATGATCTTAAAGGTCTTTTCCAATCTTAATGATTCTATGAAGATATTTTCTGTGGTTAGTCCAGCACGATATATGCTGGTCTGGCCAGCTTTTACTGGGCAGGAAGGTTGAAGGATAAGCTTCCCTCTGCTTCTCCCTCTATTCCTGGGTTAAATTTGGCTGCAAGTTATTAGGCAAAGACCAGCCACCACAGGGACACCACCCAGGAAACCTGCCTGAAAACTGTTTTCTTCACTTGAAAAAAGGCCAGCTAGCAGATTAACTACCTAGAATTTCACTGAAATTTTATGATTTCAGAGAATATTCTGAGTTGAAAGGGACCCAGGAGGATCATCAAGTGAATGGCCCATACAGGGATCAAACAGGAACAAACCCACAACCTCGGTGTTATTAGCACCATGCTCTAACCAACTGAGCTGATCTCAGGGTGATAATAAATTAGCAAATAAATCAACAAATAAATAAAATAAATTAGCGAAAACCTCTCCAGCACCTGGACTGTGCCTTTCCATGCATCCATGGAGAGATGAGCATCACAGCCTGAACAGCCTTTAGGAAGCTGCTCCCAAAGGTGTGAATGTGTGGATATGTGTCACCCCTGAGACACGCTCCAGGAATGGAAACCCATCATTTACTGTGTGTGACTGCTCCACAAAAAAGTCCTGCCAGCACATTACATTCCAGGGAGTGATTTAATGGGAACTGATAACATGGCATCTAGAGCAAACTGGCATCAGAGAGCTTGGATCCCTACACCTCTACTTCACACGCAAATACATCCTTGTACACCAGTCCTTCCTTACTCTGAGATTCGCTGTGGGGCAGCACACACTGGTCAGTTGAGTTCAAACCTTCACTTCAGTGGGGATTGGTTTTATTTTAAAAGACTGTCACCAAGTGGCAGAGCTCTGAACCGCTGCACAGGGGTCAGCAGAACACGCCACGGCATTTTTGGGAAAGCAGAGCTGCAAACACACCATTGGCTGGAGTGAGACGACCAAAACTCCGCCATCCCAAGACACCTCAGCACACTGATGCAAGCGTCGGGACAGATCGTGCAACAAAACCAAAATAAGCCATGAGCTAAAAAAAAAAAAAATTATCGCAGAAGGAAACTTCAAATACTGCGAGGTTTGTTCTTTCAGTATAAAAATGGAAAAATTCAGTTTCTGGTCCTTTCCTTCGAAGCACAAAAATCACTGACACCAAAGCCTGACAACACTGCCTCATGTGAAACAGCCACCTTGGGGGCTACAAAACAAAAAGAAGGAAAGACACAGCCTACCACTTTAATCTGCAGCTTGAGTCACAACGCAATGTTTTATACCTGACACGAAGTGATATAAGTTATGTTTAACTATTATACTTAATGTTTTCCCAAAGCACTAAAAAAAAAGGCAATTTTTAAGAGTGCATACATCCACGCAAAGCAGGCATTTGAGGATTCATCTATTAATCAACCTGGAGCCTGGCTGGTGAAGCTGTTAGCAAATGGCACTGCCATTGTGCCCACGGGGGTGGGAGGCTCCTCAGCTGCATCAGACACATCACAATCCACGTAGAAAGTTCAGGATCCATTTGGTTCATCCCATACCTGTGAGCCGTCATCTGCACTGCAACAGCAGCCAGGCTGTGCTTTTTGTTATCCCTCCAAGCAAAAACACCGTAGTTTCTCTTTTAAATGGGTCATAATCTTAATTCACTTGAAATTGCTGATTTTTCTACGTGTAACTGAAGGTGAGTAAGGACAGGGAAGGGCATTGCCAGGAATCACCAAGATTTACATCAGCAACAACCAATCTTTGTGGGTCACTGCTGCATATAGACTATATTCAGAGAGCAGAGACCATCAGAGCACACTGATGGAGCACGTGGTACCCAAGTAGTCTCTGAACAACTCGCTGTCAGTGCTTCTGAAAGAGCTTTGATGCACCATCATTAAAGCTACATCAGCTCTCTGGGTCTACACTTGCAGCAAAAGAACTCTGGAGTTAATTTAGGCTACCTGTTCCTGCTTTCCTGTTAGAAATTTGCCTTCTAATTTATTTGGGGAATAAAGTCAGTTTACATGGAACTTTCTTTGCACTCTCTATTCATTACCCAGAAATCCACAGCGGTGTTAAAGATCTGGGAAGATTTTCAGGAGTAAATTGGAGGTGGTAACTTTGTTGCAAGCCTCCTGGTGCCTGGCTGGTGTTTATTTAGGCCCAATATAAGGTTTTCTCTTTAATCAGCAAAGTTTCTCATCTCTGACAAGTTACAGAAGTTTGACAGATTTCCATCTTCCGTTCCAGGCTGGCAGGAGCAGCTGCAGTGGGCCTGGATTCACTTGGAGGAGAGGGACACAGCCACCCACAAAGGATTTGCACTGAACAGTACAAAGAGAAGACGGTGCCACATTTCTTCTGCAACTGCCAGTCTAGTTAAAAACAGCGTCATTTGAGAGAGGAAAACATCCGATCTGTAAACTGGAGTCTCTACACTTGTGCTGTAGCTGCACAACACAGTTTGAAACACACAGTCTGCTAGGCTGAAGGATGTTACCTTTTAGAGCACCAACACACCTTCATCCCAGCCCAAAAGGATGGAAAAAAGGTTGATTTAGCTGCCCCTTGGCTGCTTCCAGCACCCCAGTTACCTGGCAAAGCCACAGGGAACCCACACTCCAGGGCACCGACACAGACAGAGACATCCACGGATCGAGGAGCTTGTGTGCACCAAGAAATTTGACTCATCCCACACAACCCACGAAACAATGAGACACCAATAATTCCACTTACTAATTGCTCTTCTCTAGATTGCAATAATGATTCAAAAGAAACAGCCGCCAGCCACTCCCTGAAATAACCCATCATTTCCACCATCCTCCTTGTCTCTCTCAAAAAAAAAAAATAAATCCTTCTGCCATAGCAAACTGATCTGGAAGCTTTACAGCTCCTGAAGGAAATCTTGCATCACGCCTAGAGACCTTTAGAAAAGCACTGGCAGGCAGAATAAATTATTTACAGCACTATTTCTGACAATACAATCTCCATAAATGATACAAGATTGAAGGGTTTAAAAATGAGTGCGTGTGGCATGGGGCCCGAGCATGTGTCTAATAGAAATATTGATTAACTCCGTTTCTACAGACTCTGTAAACAGTCTGATGAAAACGGAAACTGCAAGGAGAATTTTTTCCCCCTTACTGTAAAGGACGAAGCAATCACTTCACCCTCTCAAGCCAAGCCAAATTAAAGCGCTTTTTTTGGGATACTTACAAAATTATTTTCTCTTTAAAGCAATCCAATCTACATGTTGTTTACCTGATTCTAATTCACGACTTATTCCATTTCCCCAGAATAACTCAGTCAGTCGAGGCTTCTGGCTTCCAGCAACGTTCCTGCTGTTTACTTAGGTTTTCCAGCTGGGTTGAATGATATGCAAAGAGGTCTGAGGACTTGCTGGAGGTCACAGGGAGAGGAAAGTCAGTTGGCTCCGCCGGCGTAATAGCCCTGCACTTTTACAGCTCCCAGGACTTTGCTCTAAGCACCAGGCTAACCTTCTCATCAAAAGATACTAAATCTGCTCTCAACATTTCAAACATTCCCCAGTTCTCAGGAATAAGGCACTTCCCTCCACAAAGGGTTTGAAGCAACCCTTTGCTAAAGGGCACAATGAAAATCTGAAGGCACTGTGAGTGCACATGCTCACAATTAGAAAATTCAGTGGAAACTGCTGAAGTGCACTTTTCCATTTTCAATTTCAAACCTATTTAGGTGTGCAGTTTAAAAAAGAAAGGAAACTTCAGGGGATGTTTAAATAGAGCCTGCCTAAATATTTTGTTTAAGGGAACTATTTTCATTTTGGCTGGAATTTACAGGGCAAAACAGCCTAGGCAATCCAACGGCCATCAATTCGTCCCAGTCTGGAATACCCACACAGCCCAGGACAATCCTTTGCACCTCCCAATGCCTCGGTTCCTGCAGAGCTACCGGGAAGGTAGGAGTGGGAAAACCCGAGAGAGAACTCCCTACAATCCCACCGGGTCAAACTGGCCTGCTGAGCAGGGCTCAGGAGCATATTTTTTGTATGGGCTGCAGGACTGTTGATTTGTGATGTTTGGTGGTGTTTTCCCAGAGCAGCACCAGGGACACGAACTGCTGGAAGAGCGATTTACCTCCCTCGCGCCACTGCAAATGTGCTTCACATAAACAAGCCCCCCTGAAACTCTGACATGACAAAAGCAAGGGCTGTAAACTTCTATTTGAAGACAGCCTTGACACTAAGAGAGATTAACAATGATATTTTGGAGAAAAAGCATTTTTGCTAGTAATTCAACACCCACTCCCATCCATCGGGGCAGGAGCATTACCATCCATCCTCCAAGAACTGCGGGGCCCTCCAGTAAACCACGTTTCCATTCCATCGCTTCACCCCAACAGCCTTCCTGCCCTTCAGCTTTTATATTTTTGTCATCTAAAAAACCACTCATTTTCACTTCCAAGCACTTCAAATTCATGCCCTGATGCTCCTCAGCTCCTGTTCTCTTCCATCCCAGAATAATTCAGGCAATTGTACTTCTGAGATCTGATCTGCCATCTCAGCCCTTCTAAAGCCCTTTGGCTCCAGTGTGGCTCCTCAGCCCTTTCTTTGGCTCCTCCACTGCACCAATATTGAATCAGCTCCCATTTCTCAATTTCGTATTCTTCAAACTTTCTTCTTCTTTTCAACCTTCACAGTTTATTCTTTTATTTTCTCCCAGTGTTGCTCACTCTATCCTCCTAATGGCCATCTCCAATTAAACCTTAATTATATCTCATACCAGCAGCTGTTCTCAGGCTGATGAGCACGCTCTAGAAGAAAACCCAAGGCAAAAGGTCTTGCCTGTTAGACACTTCGCCGTAATCCAAAGGTCACATGTACAGACACATAACCCAATAATTTACACTTACTCCAGCATCACAGATTTTTCTTTCTGTTTAAATTACTTCGTAAGAGGTTACCCTGCCCTTAACAAGGTTAAGTATCTTCACATGGTGAGGTTGCACATGTCCAGAGCTTGGCAAGCTGTGCTGCTGGGACAGCAGTGCTGCCTGGCTGATTTGGTACACCACTACATCAAGATGAGTGTCTTTACTACACAACAGCCCCTCCTGTCACAGCATTCCTGCTGTGCCACAGTGGGCTCAGACCCTGAGCTAGTCCAGGTCTGGATCTGGGGTTACCACGGTTCTCCAGCCTGACCATGAACCAGCCAGGACAGGGGGTGGGGATGGAGAGGCCAAGTTATGCCAGGAATGAGGCTGGGGAATGCAGCAGAGGTCACATTGCAGCGCGGGTACCGACACATGCCGCTCGTTCCAGCCCGCAGCCCGCTGAAACTCCTGGATGGAGGGCTCTTCCAAAGCCTGGGAAACTAGCAGTGGGCGATGACCTGCACCCACTGGATCTTCATCCTGCTTAGCATATGCCAAATACAATAAGATGCATTAAGTCAAGTCTCTGCTCTACCCAGCGCATGACGTGATTGGCAGAAGAACCTTTTTTCCCCCTCTAATTCTGCTGATAGAATGTAATTCTGTTCATCCCTTTAGCCTTAGCCAAATATTTATGTCAAGCTGGGAAAAAAATGCCAGGCACAGAGCTGGGGGCGTAGGGAAAGGCTTATAAACCAATTTCAGCACATAAAGCACTTTGCTTCTGCACAGTCATACTCAGATTAACAATCAGGTCTCTACATTGGCCATACCTTTTGTTAGTTAACCTTCAACAGGTTAAATGGCCCAAGACCACACTATTAGATAATCAATAGACATAGGTGCTAATTCCATACCCCCAACACAAATATTTTACTGGGTGAGGATAAAACCTAACGATGCCACACAGTTAAGAATAACTCAGCTCTTTGAACTGCATTTGATTCTTCAGTCACACTGCTGCTCCCAAGGCAGGGATCTGACACGTGCATCACTTCTACCACTTGCCCAGTTCTGGTTGAATGGGAAAATTCATTATTCATTTAATTTTAAGTAACAGCCAAAGGGCCCAATCATCAGCATAGTGTCCCAGTGCTGTGCCAAGGCAGATGAGGAACAGCTTCTCTCTGATGCAGAGGGCTCAGTGCTGTGGCTCCTGGGTTAAGAATATGCCATCATTTTCTTAAGAGATTCAAAAGCAGAAACAAAGCCGTAAATTATTTTCTAATTGCTTAGCAGTGAGCAAAGGCAAAAAGGACCTGCTGCGTCGCAGCTCTTCCAAAGGCACATGTGAATAAACAGGACTGCTGGGAGCCTAACAGACTGACAGCCCATCCCAGGGAACACAAAGAGGAATGTTTGCCTAAACACTGCCTTTCAGCAAGACTGTAATCAGAGGGAAAAAAACCATGTATGATAAGAAAGATTCCTGGTGGTTCTGGCACAGCGATTATTTTCTACGTAATTGGGAAAGTTTGGAAACATTGACTACGCTGTTCTGATGGCATGCTTTCAAAAAACACTAAAAACCCAAATGCTGTAGTTTCAAACAGTAAACAAGGTCCCAAACCAGTTACTAAACCAAAGCACTGCAGATCCACAGGGGGGAAAAAAAAAAAAGGCCAACACACACGCACAGAGTTCTTCACGTTTTCTGCGCTATGAATGAAGAGATAATGGAAGCCTGTACAGCTATCTGGTATTAGCCTGTCCACAGGACCGAGGTATAACTATTACAAGTTGAAATAATCAACTTGCTTTTACTTAGGAGTCAAACAAAAGAGCAGAGAGGGGAGCCCCAGCTGCACATCTCAGCAGGGACGGGACAGGGCAACGTGACACCGTCAGGTATTTTATACCCCGAACACTGGCCCTCCTGTGAGGAGCACTCCGGAGGTCCCTATTTGATGACTTTGAAAGTGATCTATGAGCTGTACTGGGTCTGCAGGAAATCAGGCCAGCTTGCATTTTCTGAAGGGACTAGAGATTAAACAAAGAGGCAGAAAGATCATGGAAGCAGGAAAAAAAAAAATCAGGAACGGCGATAATACCAGTAAAAACAAGTGAGTAATAGAAAGAGAGGAAGATAAACTGGCCTTTTCCTTCCTAGGGAAGCAGGGAGACCTTGCTTAAAAGCTTCTTAGAATGAGTGCCATTTCAAAATCCTACCAAAAGACAGCATATGCTGAGCAAACAACGTTCTCCTCACAAGAAGATGAGTCCAATAAAAATTGCTCCTGAAAACCCACGGAGCACGGGGCACTCCTGTACTGTCCCTCAGCTCTCCTTAGGGACAGCTCCTGCGTGGAAAGGATTTACCTTGGTACAGCTTACCTGTGCAAGGGAAAGGCAGCACAGCCTACACAGGGTTTGGGGTTAAATACAAGTTAATACAGTTTACCTGAACCAGGCCAGAGGCAGCTGTGGAATATAATGAGTTTGTGATGGAAAGAAATGCACAGCCTGAACTTCTAAGCCACAAAACTGAGCTAAGCCAACAATTCATTAGTTACTTTTTCTAAAACTGGGAGGGGGAGGAAAATCTATTGAAATACGAGCTAGATCACTCAGCAGGTATTTCTCAGATGAATGGGAATAAAACACCCTGCAAGGCATTATTAACGTTTATTATTTGGGTCCGTTGCAACACCGTTTATCACCAGTTATCTTCAACAGGCTCAACGTCCAAGCCTAAATTAGCCTGGAGTTTTACAGACAACAAAAAACGTGGGTGCACAGCCTGGAGGGGATCTCCCTGGGCCAAGCTGTGCCATTGCTCCAGCAATCCAAGTCTGCAGGCTGGCACACCACTGATTTACACCCAAAATGCCTCCATGCGCAGGGGTGTATTAGTGAAGGGAGAAGTAATGCATAACCCATTTCATCAGTCATGTTGACAAATCAGAAATAACTCAAGATATCTTAATTACAAAGCCCAAAATTCACTTTCATGGCTCACCGGGAGTAGTGGGGAGGGAATCAATCCTTCAAGGGAAAGGAATGAGCTGGTTCAGATTCTTAGGGATAGTAAAGGGGCTGCAGCTGCTGGTTTTAAGTTGATAAAAACATTTTAATTAATCATTCTTAAGAATAAGTGGTCTTTCTACAATGTTACTTTATTTTCAAGACGCCTGTTATCCCGTAACAACCGAAATAAAAAGATTATCCTGAGTTTCCCCACTAGCACCCACAACCCTTTAAATAGACATCCCAAACCCATATAACCTGAGTTATTAAATCAACAGTCACAGCACATTTAAGAGCTCCTTGCATAAAAGCCCTATTGAAGGCAGTTCTGAGGGGGGACCCTGGGTGTTGACCCCAGGCAGACGTGGCTTCGTTGGCCTGAAATGGAGAGGTCTGGCATAAAAAGGTGTTTTGTCCAGGAGGCAGAGAAACACCCCCCCACACACACACACACCTCCCACAAACAGCCCTACATCAATCAGCTCTGCCACATCAGGGCTTTAAGGCATTCACAGAGTGAAAGAGCAGTAGGAAAGCCTGCTCAAGCCTCCCCAGAGCAAGCAGGGATTCCACCAGCTGCCCAGGAAAGACCTAACATAAGCTGTAAAAGTGATTTCAGCTTCAATCAGGGAGGCTGCTCCTCTGTATCTCCCTAATTGAGCAGGAGAGCAAGCTGTGGGGACAGCAGAGGAAACCTGCTCTGCTCCTCTCCTGGAGAAACGTAATGACATGATGGCAGAGCGTTTCCATCAGGTCCCCAGACTGCCAGAGCACCATTCATCAGGAGAATGGACCAGGAGAACAATCAGAAATCCATTAGCAAGCTGCCACTCGCCTTCGCAGCTCCCTGAACTCCTGATCAAATGTCAGAGCACTGAGTGGCTTCTGTTGCTTCAGAGGACGGAAGGATCAGGAAATTGTTCCATAGTGATAAAGATATTATTACAATTTTGACTTCCATTAGCATGAGGGCAACCATTTGCTATCTACATTGTCCCTTTAAGCAAGTTTCTCAAATCCTGGACAAAAGCTTCCAGCATAATTAAGATAGAGGGAGATCTCCTCCAGGACCACCAGCTAGCACCACAAGGAAAGTGGTGGGGGAGAAGGAAAAGCTGGAGATGGAGGGAATGCTGCTGGGTGGTTGTGATCAGTGCTTTTACTGCCTATATTCAGCAGCCAAGGGCTCAAGTAGGAAATACTGCAAAGTTGCAAGAAAATAGCAAGAATTACCAAGGCTGCTATTTAGCAGCAGGGGAGGGACCCCGTGAGAACATCAGCTCATCAGCAGCATTTCACCTTGTTCTTCTGCAGGCTCAGTCCTGCCCTAAGTAAGACCTCGCTGGCCACCTACCACAGCATGAGACAGAGCCAAAACCAATCTGCTTAAAATCTTCCCCAGCTACTTCCCTCAGATGAAAAGTGATCAGACCGTTGGAAAAGCAATGCAAATAACCGGGTTCATAAATACATTTGTCCATTAAAGACTCCGCACCATCTCCCCCCAATGTTATTTGTGTGCCTGAAAGCTGTTATCTGAGCTATTATCCAGCACAGGGACTAGAAAAAGATATTCCGAGCATATTAGCAGCATATTGAAATGATTTGTGCAGATTCCCTCCGTTCAGATGCTGTTGATGCTTGAAATACAAAGAAGAATTTCAAGCAGGAAACTTGCACAGGTACTGGAAGTAGGGAAAAAGCAATAATTAAAAAAAAATTAGGAATTCTCCAGCGCAAGTATTTCTAACTGCAAACTGATTCTCATTATCTTTCATCTGCCAAGAAAACAAATTAAAATATCAATCAAATCTAGCGATCCAGGTAAAAGTCTTAAACTGCATCTTTGGTTCAATAACAGCAATTACTGTGTCATCGTTCTCAACTCGTTGAGCTCCTCAAATGAGATCAGAAATGACTACAGGAAAAAAAACCCACCACAAAATCTCAACATTAATCTGTCACCCACAATACCCGAGTTACATTTGAACGATGACATTTTCGCCTCCAAAACAGGTAAGAGCGAAATGAAATTAAGGTTGTCAGCATTACTGTTATGAAATGTTAGCCATAAAAACTGCTACTCTAGAGTCTTCCTTGGGTTTAGTTACTAGAATTTTTCTATTTTTTTTTAAGTGAAAGTCAGTCTGAAGCTTTGAAGTGTGTGAAAACAATGTGGCAGTATTAAATCCTGGAGGACTAAACGCTGCTGAGCAAGGCTGAGATGCACTTACTATGACATTGGAGGTCCACCATGAGTACAGTGTTTGTTTTACACCAGTGTGCTGAGCTATCATGAGTTACACCCAGGAGCAGACCTCTGAAACAGTAGCTGGTGTCATCTTAAAGCTCTGTTTATTTTCCACCAAGACAAGAGGAAATGCATATCCAGCAAGAGAACACTGGGATCCATACGAGACCCAGAGACTTTCCTTCATTTGCTGGGATCAGACCACAAACATTAAAATACCATCAAACAGTGGAAGGGACTAGAACTAATGGCAAAACTCCTGCTGTAACGTGCAGCTCCAGGTCTACCTGTAGGCCTGGGGCTTCACAAGTTGAGATTTCCTAAGGAAATTCCTTACAGTGATATCTCCTGTATTATCTTTATTTCAGAAAAGCTGTTTTAGGGGTATTTAGACCTCATATGCCAACTGTCAGCTGAGCATGAATCTTTAAAACCTTGGTTAAGAACAGATGGAGGAGGGGTAATTTCCGTACTGGTACAAGGTCTGTGTTTTCCCCATAGCCCAGCCTGGCAGGGATCAGCCCCCAAAGACCATGGAGTGGCTGATACCAGACGAGATGAGCCACCAGGTATGGCCCAGTTCCTACAGACAGATGTCCCCCCAGCATTCCATGAGCACAGCCAGCAGCCTTCCCGACAGCATCAGCAGCTGGGGAAGTGGGCAGGACAGACTAAAATGCCCGTTTCTCTCCCTGAAATCCTTCCCTCAGGCAGTGCAGCCACTGTGCTCAGTCACTGCCTGTGGATCCTCTGGCCCGGGGACTCTCCTGCCAGGGGTTTCGAACAGGCACCTTTTGAAGCGCTACGTCCCTGTAAATAAGTAGTTTTCTTAAGAACGAATTAGCTGAGCATATTCTATGAAGTTATTTCATTTGTTTTTGCTCCTGTTCATTTATTCCAATCTGCTGCACCTTCCCTTGGAGAGGTTATTAAACGCTCTGCTAATGGCCGCCAGCACTCGTTTAATTCTTCCTAATGAATGTATGAGTGAGTAGCGGAAGCTATTATGTAGGGCTTAATAAAGGGCGGGAAGGAATTTCCTAAAATTTATTGCCACAGGCTGCTGCTTGAAGATAAAATAAATGGTAATTGCTTGGAACAGGAAAGAGGAGGATGATAAAATGTCCCTAGACATGAGGTAAAAAAAAATACCAAGTGCTCTGAACCAAAATCTCAAAGCCCGAAGGATCACGAAGGCAAGATGGCCTCCTCCAGCTTTAGCTTTTGGTAATCCTTAAGACTTTTCCTTTGAATATGGATGCCGACTGAACTCGATCTCAGCTGGAATGATTATTTCATGACACTAGAAAGACAACCATTCAGCTAAAA
>VZRE01012786.1:53453-68697 GCA_013396775.1 Cephalopterus ornatus | reverse complement strand
TTAATTCAGACCGCATCTTACGAAAATATTATTTGCAGGAAAGGAACAACGCGGAGGAAATGAAAGGACAATGTTTCTGGACTATTGAGTCCAGCGATACAATCTTCCCTAAAGTACAGGCTTTGTGGAATGCAGGAGACACATAACATTTTGCTACAATTATGTTTCTTCTTCTCTCCCCTCGCTGTGTTGGTCGGGGCTGATGGAAGAAGGGAGATCGCCGAGAGGTGAACCTGTGTGTTGTTCCTTCGATTTCTGCGACTGTTTGTTAAAAGAGATAAAAATCAGCAGGCTGGATGAGAAAAAGTGTCTGAACTGAGCCGAACTGAGCATCTGCCCTGCTCCAAAGTGCTGCAATCACAGCGCCAGCCTCGCGGCAAGCTTCAGGTCAGGCCTCAACAATTGGCGAGAACAAAGTGGAAATCTAAGCCCCATCCCCTGTAATTGCAATGCAGGAGAAAAACCACAGGTTTTCAAAACAAAGCTTCTTGTTATAACTCACAGCAAGCTTCCCTGTCCACAGAATCCTTCAGGCCTCGCTCAGATGCGGTGATCCAGTCATACAGATGAGTTCGCCTAAAAACTTTTGCTCAGTCCCGTCAAGAAAGCTGAAAAGCAAGTTTCCCCAGGACGAGTCTGATTTTTTGGTTCCACTAAGCCGTTGTAGGTGATATTCTGCACCTTAGAAACTGCCAAAGTACTCACTAAGATCAGGCTGTTCATGAGTTACACCGACTTGTACATTCAATAACAGAAGCAGCAACCAGATTGGAACACTCGTGATTAGAGCAATAGCTCAAGGGTCACAAGCTGTGGTGGGACAGGAGAGCAGGGATGTCAGGGATGTCTGGATGCCACCTTATCCAAGTGCCACCGGCATTTCAAGTCCAGCTGCCCCAAAAAGGACACTGCCAATCTCTAAGCACCGTCTTTCCAAAATGCAGCAGGAAGGAACAACTACGGTGAACTACAGAAAGAAGATGTCAAAATAGTGATTTGAGTGGGCAAGGCAACCATCTCCCTTTAAATAAAAGGGGCAGAAAGAGAGAAATACTATTTTCAATAGCAAGCTAATATATCCAAGAGCTTAAAAGCTGACCCAAGAAGAAAAACAAGATTAGGTTTGCTCTTTTTTTGCTGCTTAGAGCAGACAAAGCCTCTCTCAGAAAACCACCATTTTTCATGCCAGCTTTGACCATCTTAAAACCAGTGAAAAAAGAGGATAAAATCCAATTTTTCTTTCTTAAATCCTTGGCAGGTCATCTGCAAGAGCAGGCCAACAGCTTTTCTAGCAGGCAATAAGAAATTATTACTTTCTTTTCTAAACAAAGATTTCAGTTGCTTCAGCTCAACAGCAGGATTTTCACAGTCCAATGGAATACAAAGCAATCACTCAACCTTCAAGAGCATCCAATTTGAAGATGGACAGTTGCTTCTCCAAGAGAAAAAGCAATAATTTGACAGAGCAAAAGAAAAACAACTCTAAAAACCCACCCAAAAATAATCAAAACAAAATAAGCAGCTTTAGCACACTGGAAGACAAAGGGTGACCAGTTACAAGATGAGTGTGAAATGTCAGGGGATATATTACACAGACTTGCAAAGGATCAAAAAGGACCAAATTTGG
Organism: Cephalopterus ornatus; assembly: GCA_013396775.1. Lineage (NCBI taxonomy): Eukaryota > Metazoa > Chordata > Aves > Passeriformes > Cotingidae > Cephalopterus > Cephalopterus ornatus. The sequence continues at coordinate 67,070 of VZRE01012786.1, read as the reverse complement.
GTGGCTATCAGATAGGCACCTACAAGAGAGTGTTATACATGAGTTTAATCTTCCACCACCCCAGTGAATAAATCAAAGCCAAATCAATGTGCAGAGCATTCTGTAACAGCACCAAAACCTGTACAAAAGACAGAGCTTCCAGATTAAACCAGCAAACACAAACTATCCCATCACTGAGGACCTTCAAACACTTCCACCTTTTTCTTACCCCTCTTCCCCTCCTGTGAATAAGTCTTATTACAGATTTATATGGGTTATAGAGCAAGAAGTTGCAGCTTTATGATGATAAAGAACATAAAGACAAAGGATCTGGTTTTGACTTAGGAACAACCCAAGCAGGTAGTTGTTAACTACCCGTGATGCTCACTGCTGTTCCCTGCTACAAGGGAAAAAACACAGCATTCCATCTGCCTCGGCATGGGCACATCCCCGGAATCACTCCCTACACAAACCTCCATTACCCAGCCTGAAAATACATATTTTACTTATCCAAGGGCAATCCTCGCACCGAGGAGAAACGACTGGGAAAAAAATGTAAAATCTTATTTATACTTTCAACCGCTGATGTCAGGCATAAAGAAAAAGCTGCTTTTCTTCCGGTTGTATTTTGTTTGGTTTTGGTGGCACATCGCTTCTGTGTGTGCGAGAGCCAGATGTGGGAGGAGAAGTGTAGGTGGCACAAGGGAAAGTAGGAACGAAGGTCCCTGTCGAGGTTTATCTGTGGTACACTACATTTCACAGGAACAGGAGCTCTGTCATCCAGGCTGCCTCCGAACCGCCCCCGCAGCAGGAAGCGGCAGAAGAGCCCCGGAGAAGCCCCGCACATTTCCATCACCCTCCTCCCCCATCCCTGTTATCTGCTTTTACTTGTGCATCTCATGAAACACCCCCAGGCCAACCCCTGGCAAGGCCAGCTCCTCAAGCCAGAGCTTCATAAAACAGTCCAGGTATGATCCCGGGGTAAAAGCAATTCCCTCACCAGAGCCGCAGACCTTGGATGCTCGCACTGACACGCCAGCCTCCGAAATCAAGAGTCAGGACAGGTGATTTGTACTCCAGAGGAGTCAAAAGTGCTGCATGGCACGAGGAGATGAATTCCAATGTCCCTGGCTCTGGTGGGACCTGGGGCAGGAGCTGCATTTATACATCTCAGCTGGACATCTGGCCCCACCAGGACACAGAGTCAGGGTGTAGGTGCACTGACAGAACTTCTTCACAGAAGCTCTCCCACAGACCTCCTCCTCCCCCATCCCTTTTTTTGCCTCAAGTATTGCACTTTGAGATTTTTTTTTTTTAAAACACTTTTTTGACGGTGAGGGAGGCTCTGGGGAAAGCATCCAACACACTCTAATCCAGTTTGCTGTAGCCTAAAGAAATCCATTTGTTCGGCTTTGCATTCATCACTGTGAGAATAATTTTTAATAGTACTGCTTATTTAGATCCATTTAAGAAATCAGAATTTGGTTACAAGTCAGGAATGCAGCCTGAAATTATCTTTTCAGTACATGTAAGGCCCTACTCTCCAAAGGAGGCTGCAAAGCTCCCCTGGACTCATCCCTTATGCCCACTGCACAAATGGATACCTCCACATGGCTGACCATGGATCCAGCCTCAGAAAACACTGCAGTAAGGATAAAGAGAGCTCAAATCCAAGTGTGGTTGTGCAAGATTGTCGTAAAGAGGTCTTGGAGTAGAAGACAGCACCTTTACTTGCACGGGGTTGGTTTTACTCCTAAAAATTTTAGAAGTTAGTACATTTTTAAAATTCAGCTGCTAGCAATTCCAATTTGAGAATTATAAAAAGTACTATATTAATAATTGAAATGTAAAATGCCTGTCTGATTCACTCCAGCCCTCAGTCCCTCTCCCCAGAGGGCTTGTTTGCCTTAGGGGAGCATTTCACAAGCAACACATCGACTTTCTGAAATACAGCTTGAGCAGATGAAAGCCTCAATAACCACAGAAGAGCCGCCATCCTTCTAATTCTGGAATTTAAAAACTGTGACATCCACAGAGCTATTTCAACTAATTTAAAGGTAGAACGGCCAAAATATTTCAGCCCAGCCAAGCACTTCAGCTACCACACTGCACAGTGATTTCAGATGTGGCTCACCAGCAATCTGCCCACTGCAGCCACAACATCCACCCTTTATCACCCGGCAGACACCGTTCTGACTCACCAGGACCAGGGTGACGAGGCACCCTCAGCACTGGGTGATTCAAGACTATCTGGTGGCCATGAAACATGTCTCATTCCAGGGGCTCCAGATCATCCCGCTCTGAAGTCCTGCTGAAGCCCACCACTTCCTAATTTGGGAACACTGCAGATGACAGGGATGTCTGAGCTGGAAGGCATCTGCTCTGTTGGTGTCTGAGTCTTTCACCTTGATGTTTTTAATGCCTCTGTGCTTATACAGGACTAAATGATGTGGACATGGCCAATATAATGCAGTACTCACTTTTCTGGGAAGAAGTAACCCATCTTATCAAATTAGAACACAAACACCTCACTTGGATTTGCGCTGCTTATTCCAACGAGTGGAATGCAAATATTTCAACTTAACATTTCACGGTTCTTTGAGCCCTTACCTCATAATAAATGCAGCACTGATCCATTTTCATTTAATGTTCTTCAAATCCTGTGTTTTTAAACCACAATTACAAAGCCATGCTGCTGCTCAGTGAAGTTCACCGTTCCTCTCAGGAGAGGTCGGCTTATCAACACTGCGGCAGGTCTTCAGTGAAATGTCATGCACTGCCTTTGCTTTGCAGAGGCAAAACTGCAGTCACCAAGATGATTATATTAGCATTTGAAGCTAGTATTTGCCTCCAAAAATCCAACCTTTATTATTCTAATTCATCCTTTTGCTTGCCACAAAATGTTACCTACTTAAGAAGGGTTATTAGCTGTCCCTTCTGCTAACCAGTCACAGCCTGCAGGATTTGGCCCTCTCCAGACCTGTCGCTGCAGCAATTCCAGCATTGACTCCTAGATTATGTCTCCAAGCTGTACTTAACCAGCACAAGAGAACCCACACCACACCTGGTGGTGGATCTGTGGTCATACAGAGCCTTGTTGCATCCCCACTCTGCAGCGAGAGCGAGGTAAAAACCACCAGCAATTCTTGCAGTGAGGTCTAAATTAGACTGAAGTTTCCCCCAACATTTCTTTTTTTTTTTCCTAATGACAGGGAATGTGAAAGGTTGAGCAACACTTACACTGTCTTACATGATCACCTCATAACAATAATTACTACTTAATACATGAAACATGATAGCACCTTGACATCCAAACCTCTGCGTGGGAGGCACTATTTAGACATAACAGACAATCCGCAGAGCCCAGAGAAATTGCAGCTTCTGTATGAACATCAACAGTATCGAATGATGGGAAGAGCTTTGTCTTCCCTCCAGTTCATTTCCTGTAAAGGACATCTATTTTCTATTAAATAGCTGCATTTTGGGTGGAAAAAATAAAAAAAGTGCATATAGCAAACACATTTAGTGCAATCCATCAATAGGCTTGTAAAGAAGGTTTGATTGCAGAAGAATTTTAAATGCAGCTTCTTATCCATCCAGTTAAATATATCCAAGACGAAATAACAGCTTGGCATTTATTCAGAATTTTTCATTAGAGCTTTCCTAAGTTATTTGCAAACATGAGGTGTAGCCAGACAACAACAGCTCTAATAGCTGTTCCAGTCATTCTGGCTAAACTAGGACGTAGCTTTTAAATGAACATTATGTGTTGTCAGACTTACAGAAGAGACGAAAAGAACTTAGTGCCAATAAAAAGAATAAAAATAAAAACCCATTCAAGCATACATATTTATAGCTTAAACTATTTCGCTAGATACACTAAGTCTTCTTCGTTATAATAAAATTCCCCCACCCAAAAGAGATTTGAGTAAAATAGAATATTATTAGATTACAGCTTTGCTTTTGTAAGCATTGTTATGACTTCATAACAGTTCAACTCCACAATTAGCTCTGTGAGAGCAATTCTGACATTCAGACAACACCAACTGTGTAAATAGCTGTAACAGGCTGAATTTGTTTCCAGATACTCCCTGAGCATCTTTGCCACGAACAGCTCACGTTTACAAATGTTGAACACAATGCTACAAGAGGATTTACAGAGTCTCTATACCAAGAGGAAATTAATATTAAAAAAAAAAAAAGTATATGTATTTTTAAAAAGTCAGTGCAGCATAACAAAGGTAGTAGGGGAATGAGATCAAATGCAGAAGACAGCAATAAATGAAAGGGAATGTAGCACTGAAAACTATTTGGCTTTTTTTTAAAACAAAGAATGGTCTGAAATGGAGCTTGAGGAGGAGAGGGAGCAAGATTTTCCCATTAGCAGCGAAAGAAAACATCACCTACCAACCTCTCTTTCATCAGCAAGCAAGCTCACAAAGATTACAGGTTCTAAAAGTAACTAAAAAGACATGACAGCCACTATTTCCAAAATTCACAGTTGTCACTTCTGACCCTTGTTCTTGCCATTAAACTTTTGCTCACTTCTAAGACGCTTCTTACTGCAAGGGCTGTTTTAATCAGAGCAAGTTAGGGAAGTCATAGAAGACATCTGGTGGCCAGTGTCCCAAATGACAATTGCAGTTTCTTTATACCTTTATAATAAACCTTAAATTTTAATTAAGTAAATAACTTCAAGCAAACATTTTTAATTAATTAGATAATTTTATTAACTAAAGTCCAAGCAAAACCAGCTGTGTTTACTGCATAACAGCCCTGTGATAACCCACTGTGGTCAGGCCAGGAACTGAGAAATTGGGAATAGCCCCTCACCAGGTACATTGAATGAGGCAGCACCTAAAAAGCAGCCTTTGAATTAACACAAATGACATAGCAAACATTCCCTGAAAGCCCAAAGAATTTCCTATTTAAAGTTTCCATGTCCTTATCCCACTCCCATTCGCACAGTTCAGCCTCTGGAAAAACGACCTTGTTTATTCTGGGAACACACACACACACATACACACAAAAAAAAGGCCATGAAAAAGGCATCAGTTCCCCCAGGTGTGGACTGGCAGCGGATCAGCTCTCTGGGGTCACTGCAAAACCTGGCAGAGCTCATCTGTGTGTGTTGGTACATTCTGCATGCACAGAGTAAGTGAAATTTCCTCCTCTACAGCGTCAGCGTGACGGGAAACACCGGGAACGTGCCCAGGTCACTCTGCTCTTCCAACAGCAATGGACATTGGACAGGGAACAAACAGCAGGTCAGTAAATGGGGGACTCCTGTCCTTCACCAAGCCTTGCTATCCAACACCCGGGCATTTAACAGGCAGCAGAGTATGTAATTCAACATAATCACGCATCATTCCCAGTTTCTGAGGCCATCACTCCCTCTCTGATGCAAATGTGGAGTGCAAAGCACAGCAGAGGAAGGTTGAGCCTTTTACTGTTTTATGAGCTCTAAGGACAGACTGGACCAAAGAGCATTCACTATGGCTCAGACAGCACTTCAAAGGAGGAATCTACAGAGAGGCAGACTGGACACAGCTCAGGCCCTGGGAAGAATCCTGAGCTGACGTGGTAGGAATAAGGTAGGAACTGAAGTCAGCCAAAAAGATAAATGCACCAAAATGCCTTAGAAAAGCGGCACTAATGGATAAGCAGCTTCTCAAGGCAGGCAACGTGTAGCAATATTGATTCTTTAATAGACACAATGAAAGCAAAGTCTTAATGATTAATAATCTGTTGTGAAACTCTATTCATTAGGTAAAAACAGTGCTCAGAGATGACACAACATAAATCAGGCAGTCTCCTCACTCATGAAAGAATGATGAGCTCGCTCACGTCCATGTAAATTAGCAGCAATCACTGCGGAAAAGCGAGCTCCTGCTTTTCACAACCCAGACGGTAACAGCAAGGAAGAAATGCTGGGTTAAAAAAAAAAAAACACAACACACAGAAAAACTCCCCTAAATTTCAACACTAACTTCAAAAAGTACTTTAGGCAAAAGCTAGAGCAAGCCAGTATTCAGGACACGCTTGCCCTGGCATTACAAAGAGATGTGTGGAGAGGGACTCCTCCCACAGCACAACACACCATTTTAGCAGATTTATATCAGATTTTGCCATGAGGGCGATGAAACTTCCAGCCATTTCACAAAGAGTTATGCTTAATATCTACGTGCAGCACTGGCATTGAACACACAAGTTTAAAGACAACAAAGTTAAGAACTAAGCTCTAAGTAAGAACTAATTTAGTTAAGAACTAAGGAAAGACTTTGCCTAAGGTGGCTTTACTCACTAAAATTTAACATTTATTACCTTTTTGTGCAAGAATTCTCCTTAAACTGATAAAACAGACACTCTGGTAAGCAGATTAATAAGCTCTACAGCTCGTTTAGATCAATCTTCAATCAACATGGAGCCGGGTAAGAGCTGACTGGTAACAGTCACAAAAGCAAGGCAACCAAGAGTCCCTCTTGCTTCTGCTTGAAACTGTTCTGCATGTTCCTGAAGCAATGGACTTCTGGGATTCACAACAGACCTTTTATAAGGAGACTTACTACTTCTCACAAGAATGGCACAGCACGGCTGAAATGACAAAAGACTGCTGGGTGAAGACACTGGTGCTCTTTATAGAGCTCTCAACACACGCTGCAGATAGAAGGCAGCCCCCTCCCCCTGCCAAAAAAAGAAAAAAAGGAAAGCAAAGTCCATCTGCAACAGTATCTCCAGAAGGACACTAGTGTTTTAAACACTTCCTTCAGTCTGTGTGAATGCAAATCAGAGCATTTGATGCAGCTGAAAGACGGGGCACCTGTAACGCACCAAATGTCCGCAGGACCACCCAGCCAGGTTTTAAACTATATGGTGTGGATTGAGTACGCTGATGGAGCTGCAGGAATGTTCTGGGAAATCTGGGGATGCTATAATACTCCAAACAGGGCCCAAGGCTTAGGGCAGGGTGGTATCAGCTGGGTGTTAAGAGCTGGACTAACTCCTGCAGCCCTGCATCCACACTGCCTGGTGTCAGCTGACAGCATCCCTTACCTGACACCTCCCAAGGCACTGGTTACACATCCCCATACCAGGACTATCAACCCTCACCCATTTATTTCTTGTCTGCTTTATCAGATTTCCTACAAGCACAGCTGCAAACACAACCCTGTTGTTCCAAGAAACAACCCAACAGCATCACCACCTTCAAACGACAGTCAACAGGACAAGATTTTCCAAGGCCATTTTCACCTTTCTGCATCCTCACGATTTGCCATGTGCCACAAAGCCCATCACAGGGGATGAACTCAAGGTTCCCAAGTCTCAGCAACAGGACAATGTCAGCTCCTCACTTTGAAGCTTAAGATTTGAACTTTTCAATTTCAAATACTGCGAGTTTGATGGCAAACGTTAAAGTGTACTGGAAGAGATGATCGCCTACAAGCACAGATTTCTACTCTAATACACAGCAGCTTTCTCTTGCCTCCCTGTCCTGATTTTCTACCATAGCCTTCCTATTAAAATTTGTAAATAAGACTGCAGAACCAGCATAATCTGTTAATGAAAGTCTGGCATACAAGCAAACACTACCTATTTGTCATGAAGGAGATGAACTGCTTAAACATGGCAAGTTATCAAAGATTAGTCAGTGCACAAAACAGAACTGCTTTTGCCCAGGAAAGGGATTAGCCTTTCCCCATCATCATCATCATCATCCCCCTCGGTCTGTGGAAAAGCAGTTTAGCAAGTCTTAGGTCTCTTTCCTAACATATTCCAACTTTAGATGAAGTTTTGTGGAGGAGCTTCTTAGCAAAACCTACTGGTATTTGGCAATTGGAGCAGGAAAAAATACAGGAAGAGCTTTTTTATGATGAAAAGGGATATAGTCAGAAGCAGTAAACAAATCTGCATTTGACATGCAGCAGATGTCAGCATTAACCAGGCTAATACTGAGGCACAGCAAAGTTGGATACACGAGCAATGATCTCAAAAGCCGGGGATAAATCTCTCCTAATAGAGATGGAAATTAAAGTTTGGGAACTGCCAAATCTCCAGCCTAACAACGAAGAAAGTTTTGTCAGTTCAGAACACAGACCTGAGACACTGAAGGCAGGCTCTAAATAATGGATTCCTACTAGGCTGATGCTAATGATCCAATTTCAGGTGAATGGTCTAAAGCAGAATCAGGAGTAGTAAAACAGTTTCTTTCAAGTCTCAGGTTTTGCAGCTGGTGAAGCACAGAGAGAGTGTAAAAATGCCCTGAGGAACAATGGAAAGAGATAAATGCAGGGTTTATAAGTACATGGGTTTGAAGAGACAGTTCTAGTATGGAAGGAATCTTAATTAAAATCATTTCCAGGTATGGGCAATTGACTATCTAATAAATGTATATTGCGTATAAAGAAGACGTATTGAGCTCACCTGTAGGATAAAAGAAAATGAGTACAAAAATCAGACCTTGAAGATCATCTCATTCCACCCCCCTGCCATGGGCAGGGACACCTTCCACTAGCCCAAGTTGCTCCAAGCCCCATCCAACCTGGCCTTGGGCACTTCCAGGGATGAGGCATCCACAGCTTCTCTGGGCAACCTGTGCCAGTGCCTCTTCCACGGGGAAGATTTTCTTCCAAAAATCTAATCAAAACTTACCCTCTTTCCGTTTGATCCCATTCCCCCTTGCCCTTATCACTCCATGCCCTTGTCCAAAGTCCTTGTCCTGCTTTCTTGGAGCCCCTTTAGACACTGGAATGGGCTGTAAGGTCTCCCCAAAGCCTCCTCTGAGCTGAACATCGCCAGGATATGGCTGGAACTGATTATAAGGTAATTTACTCATTTTCACAATTCAAACAGTTGACATTCTGAATCTAACAGCATTAAAAAAAAAAGATAGATTATTAAACCTAAAGACACTTAAAAATTAATTTTTAATCAATAAACGTAGGAAAAGATACTTTTAATTGCTGGGGGTTTTCCTCATAGTGAATTGCATGGGGCATATCTCCAACTGGCAGCTGTGGCAAGCTGATGCTATGGATCCATTTTGCACAATTACTTCCTAATTAAAGCAGTAAAACTTTCAGCACCCTTGTAAGAAAAAAGAGTTCAGATCTAATATGGCAGAGACTGTAGTTGGCTGACTTCAGCTATATTCAGCATTAAAGGCATAAGAAAAAGGATCCAGTTCTGCTGTTTCTCTCTCTTTATAGTGAGGTAAACAGCTCGTTTGAGCTTCCCTTTCAATTACCTGCTGGAAGAGAAACTCTAAGACCACATTTTATCATTATGAAAGACTAAGAAAAGAACATTCTTGTGTGACTGCTTTATCAATCTCTTCTTCACCTCAGCACCACATGTCTAATGATTAGAATTAATTTTTTAAGCCTTCAAGTGCTGCTTTTGCTTGGAGATACTGTTCTACCAGGATGCTTCAGGGAATCTGCTCATCATTCAGCACAGCGACACCTCTCCAAGACAGTTAGAGAAGGTGTGGTGTCTGCTGATCACTCCAGTTAACTCCTGCCAACTCCAGGATCAGAGTTGAGCCCTCTGGGAATACACTTTTCAGAAGTTTTGAGTTTTGCTGAGATTGATGTCCTGGAAAGGCACAAGACACTAGTGTGCAAACTTCAAAATCCACAGACAGTGTCTTTCCCATTAACTGTCTACTGACCACAGCTTTTCTCTCAGCTGGATATTCCTAAAAGCAGTGACTGTAGACTCATTTCTTGCCAAGAAAAGTACAGGGGAAGAGGCAAATTTTGCCTTTATAATTCCTCTCAAGTTCAAGCTTGCAAGCAATCTATGAGCTGGAGTAATCTGCATCAGGGTGAAATCTGAAACATCCCATCAAGGGCTACTCTGCTGCCCAGGGTAACGACACCAGCGTGAACTCCAGCTTTTAAAACAGCCTTCGTGGGGAAACTAACAGTACAAAGAGAGAAGCCCAAAACTTGCCCATAGATTACTTTTTTCCCCTTAAGGCCCTCCCCAATTGTCAACTCATGACAAAATTTAGAGCCTTCCTGCATTATTCTCACACAACATTTGAGCACCAGCAGAGCTGATTTCTGGCCAGTTGCCTCCTTGCTTTTCAGAAGCCTCTTGATGTCTTGCTTTGAGTGCTACAGAGAGTGCGACGACCGAGAAATGAAAGTTATTTTGCCTTACGCTGTCAGCATTTGATAAATTTTCACTAGCCCTTTCTGCTAAGATTTGATACCACTGAAGCAATTCAGATCTTCAGTGCTCTGAAAATCACTCTTAAGTGCCTGCTGAAGGAACCTTGGTAGAACTTTGCAGGTAGCACTCCCACTAAAACAAGGTCGTGAAACAGCTTCATGAAAACACAACCCTAAGAGGAGAGAGCCCTGCTACCAACAACTCCACTTTTTTTAGGGTTTTTTTACCGTACAAGAACTTCAAACAAGTACCTTAAAGAGTTCACCTGGTCTCTAGGGGGTTAAGTTGACCACCATGGAATTTCTCCTTAAGCATTTCTTATTTATGAAGAGCCAGAAACGTGATTTTCCTGGGACAAACTAGTTCCCACAGTGTGACAGAGAAACCAGATACAGTGTTTGGTATTTGGAAGAAACTCTGTAATGACAGTACTGAAAGGCAAACATGCAACCATTTAAGCCCTGAAAAAACACCCATCTATTTTTATGAACTACAGCCCCATGGCACAATCCCTGAATAGGGCTGAAAGCATTAAATACTGTTCTGTCCATTAATTACAAACTACGTCAGACCATATATTTTAAAGACAAGTTATCAAGAGGAAAACAAAATAAAAAGAACTGTCTGAAAAGAACTTTGTTCCCTCTGTATTTGTACAGATATTTTAAGATAGCATCTTTGAGGACAGGAGCAGCCCAAACTCAAACAGAGCTGAATAAACAACGGTGGTACTGCCTTCTACTGCCAGGACTTGGAAGAACCACTTCATCCACTCAAAGGAAGAAACTTTTCCTCGTGTGGATAAGCGAGGCTGATCTTTTGCAGTTCTCCTAAGAGATGACCTTGCCCTGATGTCCTCTTTCAAGTTTATTCTCCTCTAAATCAAGACACGGAGGTCTCTGATGAACATATGGCGCACGGACATTAGAGATGCCATTTTTCCTTGCGAATGTGCTGGGATCTGCTGACCTCAGGTCACACTGGCAAGGAGTTACCATCTGCCTATTCCTGTTAGATGATCAAAAAGGAGCATTTCTGGCCCTTCTGCTACAGCAAAACACCAAAGGTAGTTAGAATATTGTACTGCTTGCAGTTAGTGCTCTGGCTGTATCTTATCTGACCTTGAAACTCTGTCCAAAGTAGCAAAAGCAGGAACCAAACCGGGGGTGGAGGAGAAGAGGGTATATCACAGGACTGAGAGCACGGAAAAATCCAGCAGCAGGTTTAACATCAAAGGGCCAAGGTAGCCCTTACACTCTCTAACCTTCCCTTAATTCCCTTCAGTGCACAAACACTGCATGGGAAATTAAAAGAAACAACACTGAAGTAACTCAAACCAGTTTTTCAGCAGAGCAGTACGTACATGGGATCCCTGTCTGTGCCTTTGCTGAGCACTGCAAAAGATTTCTTGGGCCCTTCTAGAAACATACACAGAATAAGAGAAAGTTTGAAAGCAAAGCCCAGCTAAAAATAAAAACAAATCAAAACTTTTCCACTAACTAGATCAGACACAGCAAATATATCAGGTTTTAGTCATATGAAGATTACAGACGTAGTTTTGTTTTGTTCACAGATAAACTTCCTCTGCAGGACAAAACTGTTGCAGAAACTTTGTCAAAATCCCATTCTCCAGCCAAAGACAGTAGCCAGAAGTGTGTCATCTCAAAGAACATTAGAATTAAAAAAGTGTTGTGCAAAAGCAAGGATTACTCAAAAAAATTTCAGTGAAACAATGCATTTCTGCTCCTTGTTTCTGTAGAGATGCCTTCAGTTTACAATTTCTTTGGTCTTTTCTTTTTGTTTAAGGAAAAAAGCAACATTTGAAGCAGTCACTAAACCTACCTCTGAGTCTTACTGAGCTTTTCATCTGGCTTCTTTCCTGAGATTCTCAAGTCCCCTCTTACTTTGCAGAAGACCAGCAAGTGACAGGGTTGCTGTACCCCAAACTTGGCCACTTTTAGCCTCTAGCACTTCAATCCATCACAGCACAAGATGAAGGTTTAAGCAGCTATGACAAACCACTAAACAAAAGTGCTGTAAATGCACTAAGCAAATTAGCAAGAGCAAATTCACAAACTTTCCAAAATAAGGTGAGGGGTTTTTTTTCCAAGTAGCAGAGTCCCTTTTGTAAAGATAATTAAAGAACACTTGTTGCTGACCACAGCACCACCATCAGCTCTGGTTAGCTGCTCAATACTGTGACCCAAACAACTCAAAAAGTATCAAACAAACATTTTCCCAAACTGCGAACCAGAAGGCAGAAATGAGAAACTTGTACAATGTTAAAGTTACTTCCTTGTATTTCACCTTCAGCTGTACAACCTCTCCTCAGATTTCAAGCAATCTGACTCAAGTATTTTCTTAACAAACAACCACAGAAGATCTGCATTAAGCAGCAAGGGAGAGAAAATAAGACTTCCATAGAGTACATGTCCGTATCTGCTCCGTGCCCTTGAATAAATCCATATTGTACCTAGCCCAGCAAATCAAAATTAAAGCAAATACCAGTAGAAACCTCTCACCATGTTCGACGAAGACGTTACAGTGTGGGCCCCCATGCCTCGATGACTCCTTCTTCCCTGCTCCTTTGATAAAGTGCAGGGCAGGCAGACTCGGCCTCCTTTGGTCCCCAAGAACTTTTCCAGGCTGCTGCCCCATAAAGTAACTATGGGCAGCCTTTCCCAGGACGAGAAGTTTTTCGAAGAAGTCCGTGATCCCTGATCTTCCAGGCTGGGAAGGAGCTCTGAGGGAGAACGTGTTTAGGTGGGTGCGTTGGCTGCACTCACGGTGGGAATAAAGTCACTTGAGGCGAAGAATTAAGACAGATTCCTCCAGTGCTCCTGAAGAAAGCAACAAGGCTCCTTAGGTGACTTTATGCCAAAAAAAAAAAATAAAAAAATAAAATAAACAAGTAAAAGTTCCAACCGCTCAGCAACGACCAAGCATTACCAAAGTTTAGGTTGCCATATGCAGCGTGTCCTCCACCGGGTAGAAAAAAGGGCGAATTAGTTCATCTCACAAGCAAGAAACCACACATAGGCTCACCCAGGGCAGGGAACAGCCATTCCCACCGCGACCAGTGTCAAGGTTTCCTTTTTTTTTTTTTCCTCCTCCTCCTCCTCCTTTTCTTTTGCATAGCATTGAGTTAGCGAAGGGCCAACGCGCCACGGGGTTCGGCTTCAAGCACCGCCGGAGCCCAGCGGGGTCAGGTGCGCTGGAACCATGTCGGCTCTCCCGGCGAAGCAGCAGCAGCAGCAGCAGCAGCTCTGGGCGGGCTCCTTGGGGTGCGGGAACGGGACGGGGGCTCCTGCGTTTCGACTCCTTGCACCGCCGCTACCTCGGGGCCGGCGGGGCCGGCGGGGCCATGGCGGCGAAGGAGCAGCGCTGGGGCGCCCCGCTGCCCGCTGCCTCAGGCGGAGCCGGGCCGGGGAGCTCCGGGAGGCCGGGTGCTGCCCAGCG
>VZRE01012786.1:22894-43212 GCA_013396775.1 Cephalopterus ornatus | reverse complement strand
CCGCGCCGCGGGCGGCGCTGCGCCCCGCCATGTTGGCTGAGGGCAAGAACACGCCTGAGGCGCGGTCGCCGCCATCTTGAGTGAGGGCGGCGGAGGGCGGTCTCTAGGCATCCATATTTGTTACTGGCAGCAGAGGGACTCGAGGGCTTCGCCCCGTTGCAACACAAGGGGGAGCGCGGCCACGTTTAGTGAGGGCAGGGCGCCTCACCCCCGGGGCAGTGGCCGGCGCCCCAAAACCCGTCGGGCAAACCGGGGGGCTCCGGGACCCCCCCAGACCCTCCCGCGGGGCTCACCGGGCCCCAGCGCCCCGGCTTGGGCTGCAGCCAAGGGGGTGCGCTCGTCCCGGAGGGAGCAGCACCCTCAGCTTTGGGGCGCCCGCGCTGACGGAGTGTCCCCTGTGTTTATCTGAAGACACCCCCCTAATCCTCTCCCGAGCTGGCTCAAGCTTGGCTTATACACCCCCGAGGGGCTCGGGATTTCCCCCTCCCCTTGGCAGAGCTGTGCCAGCGGGAACCGATACGTCTGTGGAAAAGTTTAATCCGTTTAATTCAAAGCACCAGTCCGGCCCTTGGAGCTGCTGAGGAAACACCCAGGGAAAAGCAGCTCAGAGGTGACCGCCAGCAAATTAGTTGCTTTTTTCAGGACCCAAAACGAACCTTCCAGCAAGAGCTGCACCTGTGTCCCGTCGCGGCCGAAACACGGGCGTTAATTCTTGGAAGGTATCAAAGGATATCAACAGCTGTGGCTTCAAACAGGGGACTGCGCAAGGGGCTGTTCGAACAGGGACTGCAGACCCAACACCACTCCTTCCAGACCTGAAAAAGGGCTTCTTTAGCCAAAAAACTGATTTTTCCTCCTCCCACCCGCCACTCCTTGGTCCAACAGACAACACCACATCACATCTCTGGTTATTGTGTTAGTTAAAACCTGCGCTCGTGCCATCCACCACGTCATTCCCCTGCCACCTAACAAAATAAAGCTCTCCAGGCCATCCCTCTTCTAAATGATAGATGTCCCAAGTAATTTTTATTTAGAATACAAGAGAGAAGTACAAATGTATTTACACTGTGTACATAAACAATCAAATAATATATAATATCAAAGTTTTGTAAATAATGTTTACATAAATATTTACAAAGTTAAAGTGACAGTTGTTTGTTTTTTTTGTTTTCTTTTTCTGGAAGTAAAACACGGCTTGTGAGAACTTCATACATCTTAGACTTAGAATTAATATTAGAATACCTTCTTTTAAGCTTTATGATACACAGCCCTCCTTCTGGAGCGTGGGACTCCAGAGGGCGCTTAGAGTTGTCCTTGGGGACAGAGCTGGCCCGGGGACGGGTTTTCTCTGTCCCCAGAGGGCAGTAGCAGTTCCAGCCGAAATGTTCCCTCACGGCTGGGGAAGAGTTGCTCCAAGGGCTGGAACAAACACTGCCCGGCAGAGCTCAGGGTCCCCTCAAAACCTGCCTGTGGATGGGCATTCCCAGCTGGCACAGTGTCCCCGTGGAATGTGTCCCCTCTGCCTACTCGGCATCACTCGGAGCGGTGACAAACCCCAGCACACAGCTCAGGCTGGAGCGGGGCAGGCAAAGTGGGGCTTGGGTGTGGGAAAATGCAACTGTTTGCTAACTCAGGGCTCCCGAGGAGGGAAATGTGTCCCTTGGAAGGAGCCACCAGGGCCAAAGCCACCCCTGGGACAAAGAGGCGTGACTGGGGTGGCCGCATCAGGGCTGTGCCAGCCTCCCAAGTGTCTGCCGGGCACTTGCTGGAGCAGAGGAGGAGGAGGAGGGATAAGAGCAATTTTTCTTTCCTCCAGATTATCTGTAAAACCCAGGTGTGACTCACCCAGGCCCAGCTTTTCAGCTGCTCCAGCCCACTGGCAGATCCACACAGGACATCCCACTGTGTCCCTTTTTCCCTGCCAACCCCAGAGGCCAGCAGCCCACCCTACACCCCAGGGTACAATCCCACACAGTGCAGCTGCACAGCTCACAGCTACACACTCACCTGCCGAACCCATGCCCCAAAAACAACCCCCTCCAAGACACAAAGCAGCCTCTGCCCCCCCAGCTCTGCCGAGGGCCAACCCCCCCAGTGCACTGCATGTCTCAGCATCAGTCCTTGCTGTCCAAAAATCCCGCTGCCGTGCCGGGGCCTTCACAGCACCATGGTGGGGATGTGGTGGGCCAGGGAGGCGGGGTGGGGCACGGGCAGGGCCGGCGAGTGGGCCTGCAGGGAGGCATTGGGGGGCCGGTGCCGGGCGCTCTTCTGGTGCGCCCGCAGCCCCGCGAGCTGGGAGTAGGCACTTTGGCACACCTGGCACTTGTAGGGCCGCTCTCCCGTGTGCAGGCGGACGTGGTTGCGCAGGGTGGAGGACTGGCTGAAGCGGCGGTTGCAGAAGCGGCACACGAAGGGCTTGTCCAGGGTGTGGATGCGCATGTGGGAGCGCAGGTTGCTGCGGGAGTTGAAGCCGCGGTGGCAGATCACGCAGCGCATGCGCCCCGTCGTGCTCGCCCCCGTCTCCACCGCGTGGAAATCCTCTGGGGATGACAGGGCATGGTCAGGCACTGCCCTACAGCGTGGCAGCGCACCCCATCCCCAAGCAACAAGGTGCTGGATGCCCTGGATAACCCCCCGTGCTCCCTTGCTGGCTCCCTGCTTGTGGGGACACTCATCCCTGGCAGAGCGGGGTACAGGCTGCCACTTGGGGCTTTGGGATGGGGCCAGCACTGGGAATAGACTCAGCCAGATTTAGATGAGAGGGAACATTCAAGCTGAGCTGAATTAATCCCTAATAGATGGGCACAAAAAGCACTTTTCCCCTCCGTGGGCTGCAGCAGAGCCGGAGGGGGTGAGGGCAGGAACCCACAGCCACACTGTCTAGCCCCTGCACTGGTCCCAGCTTCTCCCTCTGCTTGTTTGGACTCTGACCCAGCTCTCTCATAGTGGAAAATACAGTAAGAGAGCACAGATGGGATCTAGCTCCAAACACAGTGTCCCCAGCAGTGCCTGAGCTCTGCTGTGTCCGCAGAGGAGCATCTCAGGGAACTACCGAGAAAAGCAGACAGCAAACACCCAGGCAGGGAAAAGCCTCCTAAGAAGGTGGATTTGGGGACAGATCCATTAAATGCAGAGTGGGTGTGTTAAATGCAGAGCTAGGATGTCCCATAAGTTGTTCCTGGCCTCACGCCCACCCCATGGCCTCAGAGTTGGGCACAGGGTGAACAGGTAGTGTTGGGGCACCCATGGCTGTTTCCAATGCTACCTACCATGTTTGTTCTTCTTCTGCTCCTCTTCCAGCCCCGGCACACCAGGAATGCCCAGGAAGGTGTTATGGGAGTTCCCATACCAGACAAGCAGCTCTTGGTCTGGAGGAATCATCTAGAAAGAAAGATGCAAACAGTGGTGTTTGGAGGGGACATGAACACCCATCCTTGTACTGGTCCCTTTGGACCTACGCCGGTGGTACCCCCTCTCCTGGGAGACCCTGCTGCCATCTGGGACCTGCCAGTGGTCCCCAGCACCCCCAGGCAGGCACAGCACTGCCCAGACTGCAGCACTGGAGGCAATGGCACAGCTCAGCACCACCCACCACTGGCACAAACCTGCTCCGGGGTGCCCCCCAGACTGGGTCACAAAAAAGGTGACAGAAAAATATGCAACAGAGCACAAAGACAGAGCTGAGGGCTCAGGAGTGCAGGACCCAGAGGTCCTGGCAGCCTGGGGAGATGAGGAGAGGGTGGCACAGAGAGACACGGAGAAATAACCCATTTGTGGAGCCACAGACTGCAGCAAGGCACAAGTGACAGAGACCAAAGCAGGGAGCTGTGACACAGAGCCTCAGCCCAGGGCTCCAGCAAAATGTTTCAGCTCTGGACAGAGCCACCAACACCCTCCTGCTGTAGGGCACAGGCAGCATCTCCCACCTGACTCTGCCAGGGCTGATTTTGGAAGGTGGAAATGCAGATCCATCAGCAAAGGGCCTGTCAGCGCATGGATCAGAGGAGAGCCCGGAGCTGCTCTAAGAGACCATGACTCGGGTGCGAGATGCTGCCTGTGTCCCACACCAAAGGCACTGTGCCTGCAATAGGCCAAGGAGATGTACAGAGCCAGGGAAGGGGTTTTGCATCACACGTGCTCCCATTTTCCTGAAATGATGGCACTTCTTCCCCTGCTGTGTTCCTGCATTGGCAGGGTGAGCGGCCAGGAAATGCCACTGAAGGCTTCCCGTGTGCAGCAGCTGTGGCTGGGAAGGTGGACACTCTCACAAGGGTTCAGACAACACTAACATCAACATCACTTCTTTAAAAAACACACATATTTCCCCTTGCTGATCCCTAGCATTGACAACCAAATTTAGGAACGGAAAAGTCCTGCCTTTCGGAAGATGGTTTTGCGCACACGGAGTAGTCCAAGAAAAACATCACCCACACGAAACACAGATCATAAATTAGATCACCCAAACACTGAAAAAATATGCCAAATTTTAAGCATCTGAAAGCAGCAGGAATTTGACTTCTTATGTTTTACGTGTCCATCTGCATAAAGACCTCACTGGGGCTGCAGAGGAGGAATTTGGAAGGTAGTGGAAGCCGATATTCTTTTACATCCCAAATTGGTGCTGGGTTTTGGTGTCATTTTCTCTCAACAGAAAATGAGTTATTTTTAATACAAGCAAAAAATAAAAACATTGCTGAAAGGATAAGACACTCTGCATGGGTGCATATGTGTGTTTTCTCCTACAGAAGCAGCTGCACCCGCACCAGCAGTGGGTGAGCACCCGTGTCCACACACCCCAAAGCAAATATAAATTGCCCCCCAGGAATCCCATGGCCTTCAGATCAAAGGCCAAAACTCGCTGCCCTCACTTCATTTTCCAGCAGCAGCAACTTGGTATTGGTGAGAATGAGGATGGGAAAAACTAATTAGCAAGTAAGGGCAGGAACGGGCAAAACACATTAAAATACTAAAGGCAAATAGCAGAAAAGGCACCAAATAAATCTGATTTTGTGGTGGATAGTTGAGAAAGGCATCCTAAGAGATGTTGTGCTGGAGCCACGGTGCAGCAGAGGCGGGTGCAGAGAGGCAGGGACTGGGCAGCTCATGGTGCCTACTGCAGAAGGGACACCATGGGCAGGAGGCTGTGCAGGGGGACAGGAGGAGTGTGATGGTGCCCGTGCACAGACACATGTCCTGCTGAGCAGGGCAGCTCTAAGTTTGGGTCAGTGTGTGCATATCCTGCTCAGGACTGAGCTGTTCCCGCTGGTGTCAGGCTGATGCTGCACCCTCAGTCCAGGGTTTGAGGTGAGGGAGTTGCCAGGACAGGTGTGGTGGGTGATAAGGGGGATTGCTCCAGTCCAAGGATGCCAAAGACTCCATGTGATTAAAGAGCAGAGAGAGAAACTCTAAAGGAAAATCCTCTCTTACTTTTTCTTTTCTTGTTGGGTGCAGAAACTCCGATAGGTTTGAACAAGCAGTGGATTTTGGACTGCATGTGTCTGTGTGCGTGGTCAGGAATAGGGAGCCCAGGAAAAAGGCACTTCCTTGACCTGTCATGCCCAGTTGTGACCCAGCTCCTCATACATTCCATCTGTCCTCTCATCGCACTCTCACCCATCCCCTTTTGCTGCTCCTGGCACGGAGGCATCCGTGCCAACACGGTGGCAGCCGGAGCACCACCGGGTACCTGCCATGCTGGGGAGCACACTGCAGCACGACAGCAGGCAGCCTTCATCCCCACCTTCTCCTCTCCATCACTCAGGGTTCAGCACTCTCAGCATTTCAGTTTTGCTGCTTGTGCCAATGGAATTAAACTCATCCTGCTCAGATGCTCACTGCTTCAGCCCCAGGAGCAAACTTGCAGATGGACCATGACTATACAGGGCCTCTACATGCACCTCCACAAATATTGGATCACCCACCCCATCACCCATGCCTACATAAGGTGTGAAAACTGCAGCTGTATTCCTAATTACACCACAGCTACCTGGAATTATTTCACTCATTGGCGTAATTAAGAACAGTGATAAAAAGCAATTAAGCTGCTGTCACAACAGGCACAGCTGTCCACAGGAGTATCAGATCTTAAAACTGGGAACAGCTGAAGCCTGGAGGGAGGTGTCCAGCATGGGGAGAGCAGCAGGGAAGCACTTGGGGCTGTTGGTCACAGCACTGCACGGGAAAATGCAGCAGAGCCTGAGGGGCACACGGGACTCTCCTGCAGCAGAAGAGAATATACCTGCTCCTCTTCCTACCCACCCACTCACCTTTCCAAAGCACTGCAGCAATCTCTAACCCAGCCCTGCTGCTGGCTCAGTGCAGGATGGGGCTGTGGTCCTGTGCTGTGGAGCATTTGAGTGTATGCTCCTCTGTAAACCAGAACAGATCCGGGGAGCTGCCCACGGAACCAGTGGCCACTCGTGCTCCTTCCTGGCAGAGACCCTCTCCCAGCTCCGAGTGCTCCTCAGCAGGTGAGACTCTGGACCCAATACTGGATGGGGACAATCTACAGTTCTGGTCTGGGATGAACTGGGAGATGTTCTCTCCTGTGACTCTTTAAGCCAAAGCTGCTGCACAGAACACCTCCCTGAGCCACCACCTTCCTCCTCCTGCAACAGCGTCAGGTTATGGGGACACTGCACACAAGCAGGGCTGGTCCTCACTGTCATCCTGCTGGAACTGCGGGACATGTATGCACATGGCATCAATAACTCCCGGGAGCCAGACACCTGCCTCCATCCCAGTGTCTCCTGCAGGGAGCTGTTGGTGCCCTTCAGCCTTCACCCCACAGCCTGTGCCATCTCTGGGGCCTAGTACCTCCTCATGTGCCAGGCTAGCGCTGACCACCGCTTCATGCAGGAGCACACAGATGAGATAGGCAGGATGAACCCCTTCTCCACAGCCCCACCGAGGAAAGCCCAAGGCACGGCTGTGCCAGCGCTGCTGCCTGCCTGCTCCCTGGCTCCCTGCTCCATGTACAGCCGGAGTGTGACACCCAAGCAAAGCTGTGCGGAGTCAGGCAGAGCCTGCACTCAGCACCTGGGTTTCGCAGAAACCTCCAAAACATTTGCCTGCCACAGAGAAGCAGGTTCTGCACAAAATCCCATTTTTCCAATAGAGCACCAAACCTCCATCCCTGCCCAAATCCCTACCTGGGCCAGGATTGCAGCTCTTCTCACACTTCACACCCCAAACAAACTCAGGCAGCATTTGTTCTCTCTCTCAGCACAGGTCACCCCATCAAAGGGGACAGAGAGGGGAAGGGAACTTTACTGTTCCCTGAAGCCCATGTGATGGCCACTCCCTGTGGTGCCTACCTCTCCCAGTGGATCTGGATACTAGGAATGGCAAACCTGCCCTGTGCTTCCACAGACACCCCAACAACAGCCAAAAAAACCAAGTGAGGGAGGGACTGTGGGGTGGCAGATCCCATCACCCTGCCTCTGCTCCTGCAGCTGCCCGGTCACCCTTCAGCCCTACTTACCTCAATGGCCTTGTAGAAGATGCTGTTCCCGATCTGGACCACCTCCAGGTTCTGCTCCTGCTCGTTCCGTGCACACTTGATGTAGGTCATCCAGCTGCGGTGATCCTCCTGGCTGGCATCGATGAAGTACCGCACGGTGCCGTCCTCGTTGAAGACCTGGGAGGGGGAGAGAGTAGTTGGTAGCGATGAGCCCACAGTGGGCTGAGCCCCTCCACCTCCTGCCTCTGGGATAAAGCCCCTGGACAGGGATAAGCTCAGCCCCAAGGCTGTGCTGGCTTTGAGACCCAGCCAACAGCCAAGAAATGTCCGAAACCTTTCTGCTCACAGTCCTGGCCTGTGCATCTGCCGTGGGGCTGAAAAGGCTGCTCTGCTCTGGCATGGCTGGTCCCACCAGCCTCTATTCCCCCTGGATAACCCACCTCCCTGCCCCAATCCCCCTTCTTGGCAGAGCCCCGCCAGCAGCTCAGCCACAGAGGAAGGAGCTGTTCCAGCATCCTGCAGATGCCTGTGGGAGTGGGAGCACCCCTGGGTGGAGGGGAAGGTGCCTGCCAGACCTGGAAAGATGCTTTGCAGGGTGGCAAGAAAGGTGAGGCAAGTTTCTATTAAGCGTAAAATTGTAAACATAATTAGC
The DNA here is from genome assembly GCA_013396775.1 of Cephalopterus ornatus. NCBI lineage: Eukaryota > Metazoa > Chordata > Aves > Passeriformes > Cotingidae > Cephalopterus > Cephalopterus ornatus. The sequence goes on along the minus strand of VZRE01012786.1, from coordinate 35,098 downwards.
AATAATTAAGTGCAACTCTGAGTGAAATAAACCAAAAGAGGGAGGAAAACCCTGTCTACTTACTGAGCATTAATGTACAATGTCCTGGTATTTCCGATCCCCCAACCCCCATGGCTTCACTTGGGATTAACCTCACCGGGTCTGGGACAGGGCAGACCTGGTTTTGCCCGTGGTGCCCGCTGTGGGCAGCAGCCAGTCGGGTGTTCCACCACAACAAGGCAGGGTGAGATCCGGCTGCTTGGGACACAAGCAGCGGCGTTTTGGGGCTCCTTTGAGGGCTGAAGAAACCTCATCCTTCTCCTGTCTGAAGGGTTTCCTAAATCCACCTGCCCAGATCTTTGCATGAATGAGGAAACTGAGGCACGGGGAGGGGGTCAGGCGCCACACGAGCACAGGACAGAGCCCCAACACCTCGGCCCTGCCTCTCCCCGGGCCGGTCCGGGCTGCGCGTACAGGGGCGGTCGTTACCTCCCACATGAGGTTGTTGTTCTTGCACAGGTCCACATGCTCGGGGGAGATGACCCTGCCCGTGAACGGCCCCATCTCGGTGCCAGCCTTGATCCAGGTCTTGGAGAAGATGCCGAGCCCTTCTCCGGGGATGGAGCTCTGGGCGATGATCACTTCCGACGGCAGCACCAGGCTGGAGAGCTTCTGTACCTCTGTGAGGGGGGAGAGGGCTCAGAAAAGGACCGGGGGGGGCAGATCGGGGGAGGCGGGGACCCCTCCCCATCCCAGACCCCGGGGCTGAGCCTTTTAAACGCCCAACCGGGCTCCCACAAAGCGGTACAAGGTTCCCCCGGGGCATTGAGGAGGTACCTGGGAAAAGCATCCCGAGCTGGGCGAGGGAGCGGGGCTGGGAAAGGAGGTTAAATGGTGTCTATTTCGGCCCATCCAGCAATTTGTCATGCTGTTAAAGTGATCTGCATTCATTAAACTCAACTAGAAAGAAATTGCTAATTCTAAATTCATTAGTCCTTTAGGAATGCTGTAGCGGTACATTGTGCCTGAATGGCGCGAGGGCTTGTTTAAAAGGGCCCAGGAATTCCTCTTACAAAATGGGGAGATGAGATGGTTGACATATCGTGAATGGAAATGGAATTAGCCTTCATGGTAAATTAAGAGAGGAACAGAAATCCGAGAGGGGGAAAAGGGAGCCGGGACGCCCCGGCGATGCCGGGGCGAGAGAAAAGATATTGTCCCGGGCGGCTGAATGCGGGGCGGCCCCGGCCCCCCCGGCTCCCCCAGCCCGCGGTTTAAGTGGGAACTTTCTCAGGTCAAGCCCAAGTTAACCAAATGAATTTAAAGCCCTTTTCCCCAGTCCCACGCCTGGGGAGAGCGGGGCGCCGGGACCGCATCCCACCGCCAGGCACCGGGAACCCGGCCCGGGGCCGCTGTGGGAAATCGGGGAGACCTGGGTGGGTCCGGGGGGGGTCACTCACCTCCGGAGAAGGACTGAGCCAGGACCTCGGCCGTGAAGGCGGTCTTGGGGCTGCTCTTCTCCTCGAAGAGCTGCTCGCCCAGGACGTTTCTCCAGCGGCCGTAGAGGAAGCTGTGCAGGATGTCGGAGGTGATCACCTCGGCCAGCGAGAGCCCCTGAGGCTTCAGCCCGGGCTTGAGGACCAGGGCCTCGGCGGGCAGCACCGAGCCCATCATGGGGGCGAGGCGGCGGGGCCGGACGCGACGGGGCCGGGCACGGCGGGCGGTGGGCGGCGGGCTGGGCTCCGTGCGGCTCGGCGGCTCCCGCCCGGCTATATATGAGCTTCATTGACCCTCCTAATTGGTTATTAATGACCTCCCTGACGTTGGCGGAGAGACTGGGGCTGCCGGAGCGAGGCGAGCCGTCGGAGCCCCCCCCTTCCCATCCCCTCCTTCCCTCCCCTCCCGGGGGTGGGGTGGCTGAAGGGAGGGAGGGACGCGGCGAGCACACACACACACACCACACGCACACCACACACAAACACACACACGTATATACATACACACGCACATACACATGCACAGGCTCGACCCCCGCACCTCCCGGCCCGGGCGAACCCAAACCCGGCACCTGCCCCCGGGCACGGCAGAAAAGCGATAAAACGGGCAGAAATGCCCACGCCGGTGTTCCACGGACGGGGCGCACCGTCGGGCATGGTCCCGCACGGGCGCGCGCCCCGCCCGGCCCTCGCGCTCGTTTTGGGGCTGAAACGCCGCGCTTTGGGGCCGTTGAGCACCACAACGAAATCGACGGCCCCGAGCCCGACAGCCGCGGCTGGTCGGTGCCATTTGGGTCCCGCAGCCCCGGGGGAACGGCCTGAGGCTCCCCCAGCTGACCCCGACCGGCCGCGGCTCCCCGCTGCCCCCGCAGCCCGGGCCGGTACCGGGAGGAGCCGGCGCTGCGCCCCCAAACCCCGGAGAGGGTCCCCAAGCACGGAACGGGGGGTAGGCGCTCCCAGAGCTGATCCCCGCCTGACCCCAGGGCCAGGCTCTCCCGACTGCCGCCTCCAGCCCGGCCGGTCCTCAATCCCGCATCCCCGTGGGAATTATGCCCACGGGTGGATCCCTCAGCTCCCTACAGTGGCAACTCTGTCCTTTCCGTGTCCCCCCAGTGCTGGAGCCCGACCTCGGGGGAGGCTGCAGCATCTCTGGGGCTCTGCTGCTGCAACATCCCCATCCCCGCACCCGAAGACATTCGCCGGCCAGACACGGAGCCCATCCCCGCCCCGCCGAGCTCAGGGGGCCCCGCAACCACCCCTGATCCTCAGGAAGGTGGCACCAGAGCAGTCCCCCCAAATCCAGCACTCCCCTCCCTCCGGGCCCGAGCTTTGCCGGCTCAGCAAAGGGTTAATCTTTCCCGGATTTAAACCCAGTCCTGCTGTGTCGGAGCTTAGAGCCCTCTCCTTAGCCTTGTTCTTTTGATTTTCATGGGGACGAGGGGCTGTAAAGGGCTGGGGGAAGAAAGATAGGCCCCCAAATTCTTCAGGCGCTCAAAGGCCGGTTCCTGCGCCCGGGAATCCCGAGAAGCCCCGCCAGGTCTCACCGCGCCCGGAGCAGGAGCCAGACACAGTCCAAACCCCCATCCCATCCCCTGGGTGGGTGTTTTATAGGATGAAGCTGTGGAGCGGCTTCTACCCTTGGCGAAATGATGCTGCTACGACCTAAGTGCAATTATTTCTATTAATACAATCAAGAAGCAACGCAAATGTCAGGAACCCACCCAAACTTGCGCTTACTGAGGATGTTTGCCCGGCGAGAGGCAGCGCTGCCCTGGAAAGGGGAGGTTAACAACCTGCCAAGGGTTGGTTTGGGGTTTAATAAGCGTAAAAAATAGGTTTATTTGGTTTTTCTGGACTTTGGCTAGAGGAGCCGTCAGAATATTCCAGCTTTGCTAAATATAACGCATCAGGTGGAAAGGTTCCCAACACCGGTTCCCTCCGGCCGCCGAGACAAGCCAGTCCTCGGACTGCTCTATTTTTTTATTTTTTTTTTTTTTCCCCCAGGAAAACCCTTCAACCTTCAAGTTATCCCGGGGCAGAAAATAATAGATGCTCTTAAACCCCCTGCGGCTCCGGTGCGGGCTGCGCTGAGCCCCGCTCCCGGCTGCGGGGGCTCGGCGGTGCGGGGGGAAGTGATGGAAAAAGGTGGGGAAAAAAATAATTCTTCCATTTTCTGCGTGGTTTTAAATATCCCCAGCTGTTTCCCAAAGCTTCTTCCCGGTCCTAGGAAGGTGCTTTGCTGTATGTTTCCCCCCCACCCCACCCCAACCTCCTCATTTCTCCCTTTTTAATATCGCAGCTATCCCTCCTTTTTAACATTTAAGAGGAAACAAGTTTAATATTCATGGCTGTTAATAGAGAAGGGCCATTATCGCCGCCCCATTGTTCTGAGCCCCGCACAATGCTGCTTGTATTTTCATGTGTATATTCCCAAAGTTCCTTCTGAGCGTTTAGTGAGCACTTTAATATTCATGGGTGTTAATAGAGAAGCCCTCAGTATATTGGCATATTGTTGGGAGGTGTACATATTGGTCTGACTCTGAATAGCCACAGTCCTCTTTTCTTTTGCTCTGTTTTGCAGGGTTGATGGGCCAGGAGTAAATGGGCATTTTTCCCCCCCGTCTCCCCCTTACAGAGAGAACATCTTTATTCCAGTCCCAGACTTTCTGGTTTCCCATTCAGGACCCTCAGAAATAATGTCAGGCAGAAGAAAAGTGGAGCAAATCAATCTTTCATGGTCTTTTTGAGACCAATTTGACATCCATGGACTCTTCTTTTCTTTCACAGCCTACAAGGGGATGGTCAGGATCTGGACAAGGTTGGGGTCTGATGAGGGGAGACATGGGATCATAATGCAGCAAAGAGAGAAAAGAAAAGCAAAACAAGAAAAGATTGCAGGGATGGGGTGATGGAGGAAAAATGAGGGTGAATGACAGTGCAAGAAAGGAGATTAGAGCCCAGCAGCTGCTTTTTGGGGGGCGGGGGGGAGGGGGGAGCTCTCTCCCCTCTTCCAGCCCTTCGCATGAATAGGATTTGAACAGAGCGGAGATTGATTTATAGTTATTGCAGTTGAACATTTATTGCTCTTAAAGAGTGGCGGGGAGAAAAGAGAGAAAAGGGGTTTGAAAAGCTCCTTTCTGTATTAAAGAGGTATCAAATGAAGACTGCTGAGATAATATACAGTGGCCAATGGGAATTTGATTTGCTTTAAAATTTAACTCTTGTGGGGCCGCCGGGGATGGAGCCGGGATGCGGGGATGGAGCCGCCGCTGCCCCGGGCCGGTGCAGCCGCGATTCGATTCTCAAACCCCGCAAACAGCCCGGCTTCACCGCAAAGATCTGCGGCGGCTCCTGTGCGGTGGGGAAGGGCTGCAGCGCGGGAGGAGGATTAGTGCTTCGCTAGTATAGTTTGGGATATTTTTTTTTTCGGTTTTTTGTTGGTTTGTTTTTTTTAAACNTTTTTTTTTTTTTTTTCTGTAGGGAGGTGAAAGCAAGAAAGATGCGGAGTTACGAAATAACTGGCGCAGGGAAGAGCCCCTTTCGGAGCTGAGTTTTCCTGCTCTAAAACCGGAGGTTTCTCCTCTCCGGCGGCAGAAACGCGATCGCAGCCGAGTCCCCCCGGGCGCAGAAAGGAGTCCATTGTTCAATGGGGAGAAATACATTTTTAGCGGTGATTGAAAGCTCCCCTCTCGTTTGAACTCTAGAAGAAAGTCCCTGGCAGGGAAGAGCATCCCCCTCCCTCTGCCCCAACATCTGTTTGGAGCAATCCAGGCTCTAGGGCAGAGCCGGGCTCTGCCCCCTCCGAAAGTCATTAAAAAGATATTAGTTGAGCTGAGAAAAGTCCAGCGCAGCCCCTGATCCGAGGTGGAGTGTGTGTGTGGAGGGGGGGTGTCATTAAAAACGACTTTGGATTTACCAGTGCTAATACCAGGCAGAGGGGTCCGAGTTCAAAAGCCCCCCGGCCCCGGCCGCCCCGCCGCGCCCTGCCCGGAGCCCCGGAGCCCGGGGCCGGCTCGGGACAGGCCGGACAACCCCATCACCTGCTCCGAGCGCCCCCCGAGCGCCGGGAAAGGGGGACGGCAGAGAGCCGGGAAGGGAGCCGAGGCGGTCAGCTGCTCCAGCCGCATCCCCCGCGCCTCCACGGGCTGCAAAATGCCCCGGGAGCCGGAGGGAAGGGGGGGGCAGGAGGGATCATCGCACCCCTGCGGGAGCCGGGGGAGCCGGGGCAGGAGGGATCATCGCACCCCTGCGGCTGCCGCAGGAGCCAGGCGCCTCCGAAGTTGCTAAATGTGTCATTTATTAAAGCATTCAGGGGGCTTTTCTTTGGCGTTTGCTTGCAAACTCACAAAGGCCGAGCTGCTGTTTGGGGGTCTTTTCTGATGGAAAAAGGGCTCGGAGACCCCCGGCACAAAAGAAATCCTGGCAGTGCTTTCAATGGCCAGGACTCAATGAGGGGGACCCTGTGCGCAGCGGGCGGGGGCGAGGGGCCGCCCGGTGCTGCCTGAAAGGCAGGCCTGAATGTAATGGGGAGATCTGCGTTTATTTGTTGGGATCACATTTAATTAGCTTAGTACAACCCTTGAAAGACAAAGGGACCTCAATCTGGATCCAATCTGAAGCTCGTTTGGAGAGCGAGGGCTCCTGGAAAAGTCAAAAGAGAGAAAGGAGAAAGAAAGGGAAGGCTGGGAGAGAAAGGGGCTGGGGGCCCAGCCAGGTGACTGGCACGCGTGAAACAAGGGGGCCTTTTGGGCACAAGGCAGGGCTCAAAAGGGAGGGAGGAAAATAGCCTCTTCCTCAGGTTTTACCTACTTAAACCCCCTGAAGGGGCTGGAGCTGAAAAGCCTCAATGGGGGCTGAGGAGGCTGCAAAGCAAACAGCAGCACTGGAGAGGGGCTCCGGCCCTGCCGCCGCAGCAGTTGGAAGCACTCGGTTATGGGAATGCGCCCAAATGTTACCTGCGCCCGGGAAGGCTTCCAGAAGGAGGTGTGGGGGGACAAGGAATGCCCAGGGTGAGCCTGGGCCGGGGGGGGGACTGGCAGGTCCCCATGTTCCCCCCAGAGGGGGAGACTTCGCCCCCTGTGCTTTCACTGACCCCAAGCAGCACATCTGCCCCATCACTTGTGGGGCTTCATCATGTGCCAGCGGGAATGGGGCACCGAGGGGTCCCCACCGATGCACTCCTTGCTGCAGGGCAGCCCCCAGCAGCCCCCATCCCAAAACAGGGCACATGCAGGCGCTACCAACCTCCCCAGGGGCAAAAAGAGGGATAATGGCCAGTCTCCGAGGTGCCACATCCATGGATGGAGCTGAATGGATCCTTGTTCCCCTCCAAACTTCACCCCGCCTGTTTGTCCCTGCTGCCCTGCAAGTGGGCCTGGAGCAGCAGGGAGGATTCAGGATGCCCCCGAGCAGTGCTGGCCCCTCAGTGGGTGCCCCGAGGGTGCCCAGCAGCATCGGGCAGGGAGGGATTGGTGCGATGAAGCCGTGACCCTCCCGACGAGCGCTCCGGCACCGGCCACTGCAGCCCCTCCGAGCCAGCCGGGCTGATTGCACTGCTCGGGAAAGGAGCTCCAGGGCATTATTTGCCTCCATTTCACTCTGCGGGAGGCCATGGAGCCGAGCAGAGATGCTGAGTGCTCTCCCCTCCGCTCTCGCTCGCTTTCTTGCCTTTTCCCGCCCCGTTCCTTTCCTTCAAGTATTATTCTCAGTATTATTTTGGCGAGGGGGCCACGGCACACAAGAGCAAACGGCGGAGGAAGAAAACCACCTTCCCAGCGGTGTCCGAGCACTTCGCCGGGCTCAGGCGGCCTCGAAAGGGAGCAGGATTGGGGCGGATCACGGTGGTGACTCCTCGGCCACCTCCGCGGCTCGGGAAGAGGGGCCGGTGGCACGGGACAGCTGGATGCCGGTGGGAGTGAGGGGGGATGTGGACTGCAGGAGCAGGAAAATCTGTGTGTCTTTTCCTCCCTTCTGGCAGCGACCTGGAGAAGGGACAGTCACATCCCACCAGCGTCTCTCCCACAGCATCAGCTCCAGCTGCCACACTGGGCCTCAGAATTGTGACTGCACTGAGACACCAGCCCAAAGGGAGAGGAGGAGGGGGTGTGTGTGTCTGTGAGCCCCATTTCTCCCTCCTGCCCCTCCCTCTGCTCCCCACAGCCCGGGCCACACGGGCTGTGCCACTCCAGCAGTTGCCGAAGCCGTGGGCTGGTGCAACGTGGGGATTGCAGGAGCTGGCCTTGGGAGATGGCAGCTAAGCCCAGGCAGGACCGGGATCCAGCCACAGCTTCCCGGGTCCACGGCTGGGCAGTGCCCCCAGGGCGAGGGGCCGAGGGGCGGGATGAGCTCAGACCTCCCCGGAGGATGCCATGAAGGTGACAGGAGGGCAGGGACGGGTGACAGGAGCAGAGGGACGGGTGACAGAAGCGGGGCTGCCCGCCAGACAGGTAACCCCGGCTGCGGGGACTAGGAGGCAAGCGGGAGAGATGAGTCCTCCTGCGGCTCCTGCCGTTTCCCTATTCTCTCCAAAACAAACAGAGCAGCAGCCCCAGCCGCCCCGTGTAATGACTGCGTGGCAGCGAAGTTTGATATTCCCTGGTGAATGGGCCAAAGACGGAGCCCCGCGGGCCCGTGCGGCTCACCGGGGCACGGCTCGCACAAAGGGAAGGGACCGTCTAATCCCCCGGGACCGCGGCACCTGCACCCCAGCCCGGCCTGGATTAAAGGGGAGCAAGCCAGGCTCTGCAGAGATCAGAGGCCTCATTACAGCGGCCTTGAAATAGGATTTCCTCAAGCGATAAGGGGCAGGGTGGGAAGATAATCAAGGGGGGGCTGTTGGTACCTGCCCCCACATCAACCCCAGAGATGCTCTTTTGGGTCACCTGCCTTGAACATGGTGCTCCACACCTGGAGGGAGGTGGCAGGGCAGACCTGGGCATCCACTGCTCCAACTCCCTCAACCCAGAGGTGGCTGGTCTCTCGCTGCCATCTCCCTCCATCCCCAGCTCCCACTGAGGTGCCACCCAGACAAGGATGGGCCTTGGTGCCCGCTCGCCCTCTGCTCTTGGCCCCGGGGGCCACTGTCTCCTCTCCCCAACAGACCAGGGAGCTGTGGCTCTTTCAGCTCATCTTCACATCACATAACTCCAGTTTCTGCTCATTCCCATCATTAAAAATTGTGGAAAATTCCTTTTGTGTCTCTCCTAGCCCTACGAGAGCAGAGAAACACTACGCCTGCAGTGGTCACCCTGCACCAGTTCTACTCATGGCAAATCCAGGGAAAAAAGTCCAAACCAGCCAAAAGAAGGCTAAACAGCTCCCTGCATGGAATAAACACCCATGTGTTGTTTGACAGGATACATCGACAAACGTCGCTGCAAGATCCCTATTCCTGCCCTGTGCCACAGCCCTACAAACACCAACAGCCCCCCAAAATTCCCCTTGAGCTTGGGATGAACCAGACGGGTTTGGAGGAGAAGCAGAAGTGCAGGTGGGACCTCGTGAACATCAGAAAGCTCCATATTAAACACCACGAGCCCTCACTCCAACCCTGCTGCCCATCATCAGTTACTGTAAACACACCGTTCCTCTAACGCAATTAAATATTTAATACTTGAAGAAGGGGAAAAAAAGAAGTCCCACATTTTCTTTCTCTTTCAACAGTCATTTCAGTTTAACTCGCAGTGGCCATAATGTAGTTTGTTCTCAGATCATGCAAAATTCAAGAAAGTATTTTAGAGTGATCTGAAAGTCTCCCCTCCACTCCCAAAAGAGCCTTTCCTACTCAGGCACACTGAATATGGAGCACAGAGGAGCATCAGGGTCATCACAGACTCGGTGAGACGCTTTAGTGACAGGGTTTTTCAGGTTGCTGCCCCAGAAGGGATTTGCAGAAGGACCACAATAAATGTCTGCTCAGGATTTGGCCTCTGCCTGTGGGCGCTGCCAGCCTGGGTGGTCCCGTGGGACACTTGGGTCAGGTACCCTTGCCAGCCCACTGAAGATGTGCTGCTGGACAGACCTGAGATGGATTTATTCTGAGGAGCCATCATATGCCTGAGCCAACACCTCCAGGAAGGGATCATCCTGGAGAGAAGGAGCGTTATTTGTCAAAGACAGGGAAGAGCAGAGGCCACTGAGCTGGAGCTGGGCACCTCCCACCGGGACACTCACCTGGGATGGCCTGTCACTCCAGTTCCAGTGTCCCCAAACTGAAGGTCTCCTCGTAGGATCTCCTCGCTGTCCCCCAGGATTAATGTCCTGCCATGACCCCGTGCAGGACGCTGGTCCCCTGTGAGGAGGAAGAGGCTGCACCGTCCCCACCACCACTCATGGATCCCAAAACCCCAAACATGGCCCGTGTGCTGGCTCCTATGTGGCACCTTGGGAACCGCTCCTGCTTCTTGCACCATCCAGTTTCTGTCTAAGGGACAGACAAACCTTCTGTGCCTCAAAACCCAGTGCAGTCAGGGCTTAATCTGCTTTACTTGCCCAGAGCTGAGCAGGAGACTCAGTTCCCCTCCTGGAGATCACAGACTTGGCTTGAAGGCAGCACAGCAGCCTCTGGGCTGCACCACACACCTGAGGCAGGAGGAGCTGCCCGCAGACCCCAGAGGGAAAGGTGAGGGGGCCTGTCCAGCCCTGGGGTGGGGCTGACCATCACACCAGTCCCAGGACCCCCTGGATGGCCAGAGACCAGGATGGCAGCAGGGCTGGAGTGGGGCTTGGGGGAACCCCAAGGCCACCAGCCCATGGTGAGGTGCCAAGGCGCCTCTTTGCCTCCCACCCTGCCCCTCTGCATCCCATAGTGGACTCACAACAGTTCCACAGCCGTGGCCTCTCCGCCCCGAACAGGCAGCAATAATGGAAAACAAATTGGTGAACTTGGGAACGTTTCAAGCACTTCAGGACACCAGACTGCTGATGAAAACCCAGCTTTGCAGGCACCATCTTAATGACAGGCCAAATTTCAAAGGCTTGCAAACTATTTCTTGTGCTGCCCCACCCCCTCAATAAAAGGTTGCATCAGAAAGAGATATTTCCATAATTTATAGTATGGGCATTTCACTGGGGAGACTCACTCATCTGTACTTACAGATACATTTAAGAAAATGCATCCTCCCACAATCCAGCGCCATTTACGACTATTGGCACAATCTGTAATCCTCAGTCTTCAATTAAGGGACACCTTAGGGTTCATTATCACACAATTGCTCCCTGTGAACCATGCCAAATGCTGTTTTGGCACAGAGCTTGGAAGATGAATTAGAAGGAAGTCTTCTCGGTAATGCCCGCTCCCAATTCCCATCAGCAGCCTTTATGCCCTCCTCTAGCCATTTTTTCCCCCCTCTCCCCTCTTTCCAAGTGGCTTTTACTATCCCATCTTTCAATGTCTCTCTTGATTCTCTGGAGGTATATTTAGAGATGCTACAGCTCCTTTTCTTCCGGCTCTCAACATGCCTCCCGCTCCCGGCTTTGCAGATGGGATCTTCTTTCCTCCCTCCCTCCCCTTCCCCCATCCGTAAACCCCTGCAGCTGCCTGGGAACAGCGGATGGAGCTGCTTTAGGATCAAAAAACTCCAAACTCACATTTTTTACAAGAAAGGGATCCCCTGAAGGGGCTACAGTTGTTGCCAAATTTGGCCTGGGCGCAACTAAAAGTTAATGTGCGATGGGTGAGAATGGCCGGAGCCGCATCCCTTCGCATCCCTCTCCCAGTCAGTGCTGCTCCAGCGACCCCACTTGCAGGGACGGCAAGTCCTGGATGGATTCAGCCACAAAGATGAAGTTGGGGAAGAGCAACAAGTTCAGAGTATTAAAACCAGGGGCTGCCACCACCTCGACAAGCAATAAAACCTTTACAGGGCTGTAGGAAAACGTCCCGGTATTAAACTCGGGATCCTTCTGGCCCAGACAGCGACAACTACAGCAAATTCCATGGAAATCCTCGGTGTCACAGTGCCAAGAGAGACTCTGAAGTGACATTTAATAGAGTTTCACTAGAGTTAAGGCTGGTGCTGACCTCACTGATCGCCCCAAACTCCCCGGGACGCGGCGTGAGGAGCCGGAGCCTGCGGAGTGCTGGGACCGCGGAGAGGGAACAACGGAGTCCAACAGACGGGAAATACTTCACCCACAAGACACCTTGTGGTAATTTTATTATATAGAGTGTAAAATGCAACTGTCAGTCAAATAAAAAGAACACTTTTTTTTTTTTTTAAACACCATGCTCAACATTATCCAATCGCGGTTCTTTATAGTTAGACATTTCAAGCATAAGGAAAAATAAGGAAAGAACCCAAGAACAGTAAATTCAGTACATTTAAAAACGGAATGTCCCGCAGGGCAATTAAAAATGCAAGAAAAAATAGCTTCAATTCCGTTTTTCCTTTAAAAATACACTGTTATCTGTACAAGAAACACTACAGTAAACATCGGAAATCATATTATCCCTTTTATTAAATCAAAATTATTTAGCGCATACCGTGGTTAATACTAGATTCATTTATTTCTCTAGGTAATTTGACAAATATTAGATAAGAAAATATTTAAAAGAAATGAAAAAGCAAAAAACACCTTGGAATTAAAAAATAGTTACTACCTTTTATATGGTTTTATGTTCCACAGTGTTTGTTAAAGGTACTAATAGCAGATTCATTTTAATATTAAAAATAACAGTATTTATATTTCTGAGAGCATAGAGGAAAGTTTTTTTCTTTTCTTTTTTTTT
>VZRE01012786.1:226-22826 GCA_013396775.1 Cephalopterus ornatus | reverse complement strand
TTCTTTTTTTTTTTTTTTAAACAAGCTTGGAGGTCTTAGATACATAAATGCAACTAGCAATGGAGACATGAAAAAATGTATTGCTAAAAAAATTAACACGTTTTTATATTACCCCTTTAGACTCTAGAAATTATACAAACCCTACAAAATGCCCCCCCGCCCAGAACTTGCAAACAGTAACTGTCTCAATACAGAAGTCATATCATTAATTACAATACATATCATAGTTCAGTTTTTTAAAAATGCAATAAAATCAAAGACAGCCAAGATACAAGAAATTAGAAGTAAAACATTTAATGAATTTACATATTTAAGAATATTTAAATACTGTTTAAATTTTTTTTTTCTTTTTAAGATTTGTTACATACCACACCTAAGACTTCCAAGCCACTCTTTCTGTTGCAACAGAAAAGATCGAAAATTAAAAGGGAAAAAAAAAAAAAAAAAAAAAAAAAAAAAACAAAAACACACAAAAAAACCCACATGTTGAAATGTCACAGCTCTGGGGTGCGTTTTGGTGCCTGCAAATTCTCTGGCTTCTCTCCAAAAAGAATCCCGGAGGTTGTGTATTTTTTTTTTTAATATAAATTTGGAAACAAAATTACCAGCATGTCCATAAGTTTAGTACATTACTAATTGTTCCTGATTCTTAGAAAAGTTCAGTATAGATTATCCTACAGCTAGTGTTTCACAAACAGAAAAGTCTTCATCAAAATGTTGCAAATCTAGAAACCTCTGTTACAAAAAGGTTTTCTTCCACAATGATTCCAAGGAAGAAAAATTGCCACGAGGACCTTGTTCTACTGCTCCTGGAAAGAGAGAGGGGAGAAAAGGAAAAGTTATTCAGTGGCAGCAAATTCCCAAAGCTGCCGAGCCCTCCTCCCCCGACACAGGTCTGTCCCCGCTCCAGCCGAGCGGGACACAGACCTCAAAGGATGCTCTGAGCCCCTACCAAAGCCCTCCTTCTCAGCATTCCTGCCTCTCACCGAACAAGATCCCTCTTTCTAGCGGGCCAGACTTAGAGGGGAATGAAGGGAACTCCCTTTTATCACCCACCGCTTCCAGGTCACACTTGCCCCAGCGCCGGCGGCGACGCCGACAGCGGCGCCCGGCTCGACCTCGGCAGCGCAGCTGCCTGGGGACGGGGCTGCCGCCGGCATCCACACCAAGCCCTGCTCCCAACGAGCCAGAGTTAAACGTGGATCAGCGGGGAGAAGGGTCTGATCACGCTAAGGTGCTTTGCACAGAGGTTTTTTGCTTTATTGTTTGCTCTGCGAGCCTGGTGCTCGGGAAAGGCCGGTGGAATAAATCCCACACAACCCTCCGGTGGGCTGAGTGACAGCTGAGGTGAGATTTTACTTGAAAGCGGGTTAATTCGAATTATTTTTCAAGAGTTTTGGTCTCCCTTTCAGCACAGGGAAGCTGGTGAGTGCACAGCTCCTGTCCTAGCACGAGAAGAGGCAGAGCCTGCACACTTGGTCCCAGGATGTGCCAGTGCTGTGCTACTCACCACCCTGGCTGTCATTCCTTTAATTCCCCAAAGTCACACAACAGCCTGGGAGTCTCCCAGGAGAAAAAAAATAACCTCCCAGTCCTCTCCCAAAAAAATGCTCACCCTGTACAGGGAAATAAGACTCTGCCATTGAGACAACACTTCTGGGATCACTTCCTCAGCCACAAAATATCTCTGCTCCCAAAGGAGAGTTCCCACACCAGGGCAAGGCCCAACACACCCAAATTCCACAAGGGCAAGAGCAGTGGGGTTGAGGGAGGGTGAATACAGACCTGGCTGTGTGCCTGAGCCTGCCCTAGTGTCTGCCCGTAGTAGGCAGCCTGCTGTCGGTAATACTCTGCCCAAGCCATCGTGTAGTCCTGCTGGGAACTTGCCTGAGGAGCAGCATTGGCAGCATGACCTGGAGGGAGAGACGGGAAAAGGGAGAGATGAGCAATTCTGTAAGTCCAAGCCCAGGCTTAGGATCTCCTTTTGTCAAGCTTAAAGAAGAGACAGCCCCTTTCCAACCGCTGCAGACACCTGAGAGAGAGAGACAGCGGCTCCGCTGTGTGGGACGGTGGGAAGGGCTCTGAGCTGGATCGGGAGGGACAAGCCAAGAGCAGGCACAAAGCACCGAGAGCGCTCCTGCAGCTGCAGGGACAGGCTGACAGCCTGCACCCGTCACCCTCGGCCCAAAGCCTCCAGCAGCAGAGTCTCCAAAGCAAGTCCAGAAGTCGGGATCATGCGCTCCATGACACAGTGGAACAAGCCAGGCCCACGTTTTTCCACGAGCTCTCCTACCCTCTCACAACCCAGCTCCAGCTCTCTGGATTTTGCCAGCATCAGTTTCCTGTGTGCTCTACGCTTCCCCCAGGCAGGCCGGCTGCAAGCAGGGCAGGAGGTCTGCTGGGGACCGTGGATCAGTGGGAGCAGCTCTCCCGAGGCACCACAGCGCGACCGAGAGCTTTCTGTGGGAGAACTACATGCACCATCACCAACAGGACAGGACCAAAGGGGATCTGGAAGCCAGTGATGGCAGGGATGGAGACGCAAGTCATCAGATTAGAGATCACTCTTTGTAACAAGAGCTGATTCATCTCCAATAAGCCTGTTTCACTCACTCTGTTTTTTGAAATACTCCTCCCATGCTTTGCTGTAATCAGGATGGCTGTTCTGCTGCTGGCTCTGTTGGCCTGTGCAAAGATGACAACAAGGGGCACATCAGTATGGAAGAGGTGACAGTTTCCAGCCAGTGACATCTACCTTTCCACTAGGCAGGTCCTGGATCTACCAGAGATTCCCAGACTTGACACTTCAGCTTCCACCTTCCTATCGTGTTGGGCATCTTCAGTTCAGGGAAAGCAGAGGAAAAGCTCAAGTTCCTGATTTCACCTCACCTGTGCCCTGCTAAAGGGCAGGAAGCCAAGTCTCACCCTGCTGGGACCTGCTCAAGCCAAAGCACGTGGCTGGGAGCTGCTCAGCTGCACGCCAACCACCCTGGGCTGTCAGTCCACTTGCACCGAGCACAGGGATGGAGGGGAGACACCTGACAGAGCTGAGACCTGTCACCTCCAGGTGTTTTTGAGTCTGTTTTGAGTCACCTCACTTGTTTTTCAGGGGCTGCATCCTTCACCCCCACTCTCCTCAGCGGAGCACAGCTGAAGGAGCCCCAGCGTGCCCACACGAGAGCCTCCAGCACACGACCTGCCCCAGCACAGCCACACCACTCCTGGCTCCCCGGGGAGCTGAGAGCCCTGCACAAGGCACAGCCAGCACCACCTGCCCTCAGCACACACCCCACAGACCACGCGGAAAGGGAGCCACAACACCCCCAACAGCCACGGCTGGCTCACGGCACTGTCTCCAGACTCCCACGCTGCTCCAAGGGAAGCAGTGCCAGTGCCTGCTCACAGACCCCAAACCCTGGGCTCCAACTCGCCCAGACCCCACCTAGCACAGACTCCTCGCCTTTGAAGCGCCAAGACACCTTCAATCCAGCACATCTGAGTGCAGGGGAGAGCCCAGCCAGGCGAGGCAGAGGCGGGATGCCCACACTGCCCTCGGTCCCTTTGTGAGCGCAGAGCCCTCGGCGAGACACAGGGCAAACAAACAGCCCCGAACAGCAAACACAGCATTTGGGAACTGCAGGGAGGCACGCGGAGAGTCACTACGGACCCAGACAGCAGGCAGGGACAGAGCACACGCGTGGAGCAGAGCTCTTGCAGCCCACCCCATTGCAGGCTGGCCCTGGCCGGAGGGGGGGCTTTGAAGTGGGAGGAAGGGGGGAAATAATACACTGCAAGTGTGAAGTGGGTGGAGGGAACAGGGCAGCAGTGTCCTGTCCAGGGGCATAAAAGCGGGTTAAAAGACTTGACCAACGCTACAAGTCAGGACCTTTTCTGGCAGAGGTCAAGGCTGCCTCAACTGTCCACCTGCTAATGCCAACAAAGGACCTCCTTCAATGCCTTTTCTTCTTGGAGAATTACAGTCCGCAGCAGGCTGAAAGGACACGCAGCTAAATGCATTTCACAGCAAAATGTTTCCCCAGTCAGTTAATTTATTTAAGATGGGGGAAGTAATTAAAATCTAAATACATGTGTAGGGGGTGGGGGTCTGCCCCTCCTCCCACAGGGAGGGCACTCGAGGCTGTCCCCAGGATGCCGGCGCTGTGACAGGGCTAACACAGAGCTGTGACACACGGACTGCAGCACTCGGGGAAGGGACCCTTCACAGGACTGCTTTCAAATTAAAAAGTGCAAAGGCAGGTATGGTTTCTATGTAAAAGTTCTATTATTTCTATAATAATCCTCCCGCGCTTCGGTGAGCTCCACCTTGCCTGCCTGGGCACTACTGTGATCTGCAGCAGAGAAGGTGGTGAAGGCTGCTTAAAGCTTTACTGTGTGTGCCCTCTCTCCTTACCCAGACTGCCTTCAGTGTGCCTGGCTACCAACAGGAACAAGGAGCATCCTAAGCAGACGTGGAACTCGACAGCCAACATCATCCATCAGGTGCAATAGGAGAAATAAAATATCTGCCCCCGAAAGATGACATTGTGGGGCTAAACTCACACAGGGAAGGACAATGGCAAGGCAGGATGTTCCATGGGTCTTGGGAGCCACCAGAAACCTGACAGTGCAAAGCTGCCATCACTGGGGTATGAGCTGCACTATGGGTCACCAGGGGGCTCAAGGGGGCTGTGCTTCTTGTACCAGGCTCCAAAGCCAGGAGGGGTGAGCTTGAGACAACTATCTGGTGTAGGAAGGCAGATTTCTCTTTTTTCCCAGTGGCTGGTGGGCAGGGGATGTTTCAGGGAGGTGAGAAAGGAGTTAAGTTACTAAGGTGAGTTTCTAAAAGGCATCCTGCAAGGCAAGGAGCAATGCACATTCTGTAAGCACTTATTCAAAGGCTTTATGCGAAGATAAAAATTAGGTTTTCTTGTAGAGCTTTCCCTGCTGCACTGACTGCTCTGCTTCCCAAAGCTCAGGGAAGCCCAGAGCTTTTGGGGGAGCAAAGGAAGTGAACGGAATAACATTTTTTTTCCTGTAAAAGAAGCTAAGGAGAAAATACTCTTCTTCAGTACCATACTTTTCCATTCCTGCACAGCAAAAAAGTCCACTGAAGCACACCATTGCACTTTACTGTCCTGAAAGCAGAACAACTACTGACCTTCTGCAAGTCCCCAGAGCTCAAAGGAAAAGTCATGATTTTTAGACTGTAATTGCTGAGGAGCAATTACTCATCCAGAGTTTAACACACACTTCCCCATGTCCCGTGTTTCAGAAGTGCACCAAGTTAACAATGCAGCACTGAGATTCAAAATTCATATATTCACGATTTCCTGAACATTCAAAGGTGATTGGTGTCACAGGGGATCACAAGTGCTCTTGCAGGTGTTGCCCCTCCAGTGATTCCTCTAGCTCAGGCACCTCAAAAAGCAGGAATTTACACTGAAGTCGATAATCTACTTAATTGCTGAATCAGCCTTAGACAGTGAAAAGCATCTGTCTTTAAAGCTACCCCCACACACACACTTTTTGGTGCTTAGCTTTAGTTTCACGAGACCAGGCCATTTAAAAAAAACTGTATTTCTTGAAAAATTGTGATTGAGAAGTGCCTATTGGACATTACCACCATCACATGAGCTTTGAGATTAGCCAGCAGACATAAATCTGCTCTGTTTAGAGCAATACATTCCTCTGGCTGTTGAGGACATAGGATGGTGTGTCACAAACCTCCATTAGCATTTACTGAATTATTCTGAAAAGGGATATTTCCCATTCCAAACTGTTCAATTATCACTAAGCAGGTTTTCAGGAAAAAGTGACCAGTGCAGGAGCCCTGCCCAACCTTTCTTCCATTTTCCTCATCTCCTTTCCATCAGTCTGGGAGCTGAACAGTGAGAAGAGCTCATAAGGAATAATTCAAAAAGAAAATAAGCAAGAACTGATAAGCTCAAGAACAAAGAGATGGGAGGGCTCAGCAGCAACACTGTGTGCCCGTCAGGGGGAAGTGGCGTTGTCAAGTGTTTGCCTGGAGAATCCTGGGAGAAGAGCGCCTGAGGCAGGAATGTTTTTGTTAGGAACAGACAGCAAGGACCAAGTTTCTACTTAAAGAGCAGAAACAGGCAGTAAGCACTTCAGCACACAAAAAAGCATTACAGTTTTCCACGGCCTTCAGCTCGTCCTGAGCTCAAACACCACCACATGTGCCTGCACACAACTCTTCTGCTCAGGAAATCATTTTGCTGCTTTCACACACGTGGTCTCGTGGGTGGACCTGCCTTTTGCAGGCACGAAGCAGCAATTGCAAAGGAAACAACAACCCTTCTCCAGCCCAGGTCCTGGCACTTACTTGGGACTTGCTGTCCAGGCTGCTGCCACGTCTGGTAGGTACTGCCCCAGCCCTGCGTCATGAACGCCTGAGGACCACTGCAGAGGACAAAAAGCCACGCTCAAGTAGACAATAAGATACTTACCAGGCCACAGACATGAAGCTGCCCACAGGAGAAAAGTTGTAACTCATAGTCAGCAGCTGCTGAGCAAACAGGTGAACATGGGAACAAAAGGAAACGCTGTGCAGGTGTGAACTGCTATGTACTGCCTTGGTGTCAGTCTGTTCATGAAGCCAAGATGGAGATACATCACACTGAACAGCATTCCTTGTGCTCCATGCAGCTCAGGCTTCTTCCCATGCTCTCACTGCACTAGAGACAGGAATTTTGGAGATACCAATACCTACCTGGTTTATCACTTAATAGATGAAATTTTTCCCGTGGTCAGGCTTAAAGGATTGAGCTTGCTTGCTTTTGCTTCTGAATGCTCAATCTTTAGAAGGCTCCGCTATATCCCACCCCTCCAGGGCCCTCCAACCTTCTCCCAACACTTCCTAGCTCCCAGCCGCCCCCCTCCAGCCCGTGGGTGATGAGACGGAGCAGCTTACTTTTGATGAGGTGTAGCGGGTGCTTGGCTGAACGGACTTTGACCAAATCCTCCAGGTCCACCCATGCTGGTACCCTGTCACAGAATCCACAAATATTTAATGCCAGCTCCAAGTACAGGGTGGAGGCAGCTATTATGAGTAGTAAGAAAGGAGAGAAGACAGCCTGGGACACGTGGATCCTGAGGTTGGTGTCAAGCCTTCTCCTCTCAAGCAATTCAGCATGAAGGCTGCTTTTCAGCTTTCCTATGCCCCAGTTCAGTATTTCCCCTACTTTTTTACCAAAGTAGTACTGCAGCCTGACATTATTAAGCTTCAACACCACAGCACTGCATTAAGTGTAAGATAAGTCATCCTGGATTTACTGGAGCAAGGAGTTGAATGTTTTGCTTTCAAGATGATGCTGCCAGGATTACATCATTTCAAACACAGCAACACTGTTGTCTTCCCTTCAAAAACATCCTTTGACAGCCTTCTCATACCTTATTATTGCTGTTCTTCCCTCTCATATAACTGTATACACTACCCATGATTATATCACAATCAGATCCCTCTGGGACCACAGCAAAACTCAGCCCAATGGATGCTGGAGGGCCACCAAGTTCAAGACAGCTGCTAACAGGCAAATGGTTTTGAAGCTGAATAATGTAAGCATGTATGTATATTCAAGTCCAGGCCTACAGGTACCTAAACCATGTCTGAAAGAGACTGATGAAGATCAACAGAGGTGGAACTTACACCAACTTTCTCATCTATGAGATGTCTAGCGAGCTCAATTTGCTGGGGGACCCCTCTGATTGTGAATATTCGTACGCCGGGGTCTGTGTTTGGAGGTGGGTTTCTCTGGAGCTCCACATGGGCTCCCGACTGCTGATTTATGCTCTTGATGTTCTCACCACCTGAAAAAAAGAAAACCAAGGCATAAGCAGGGATATATCCTGCATCTCTTTCCACAAAACCATATAGAAGTTCAGGGTTACAGTTTCAGCTGCCTTCTGTGTGCCTCAGGAGGTGGGCTGAGGATGGCAACAGCAAAAGAAGTCACAGTACCTGAGCTTATCCCGCTCCTTTCAACTGCCATGAGCTACTGCAAGTTTTGGGGTCATGGATGGTGCTTCTTTAAGAACACACAGCCCCCCTTTGTGCACACATCCCAGCAAGATGCAGCATGGCTGGGATACACTCTGACAAAACAGATGCAAAAACTGCACTGGCTGAATTCTGGTGGTTTTGCACAGCTGTTGAAATCCCCCCAGAAAAGAAGGTAACCTGCAACCAAAACATGCTGCTTCTTTCTTTTTTTATCATCACTAAGGCAAAAAGCCACCAGCCACACACCTTAACAAAGCTTAAGCTTTCTCCCAGACATGTGCTGTTTGATAGGTTATTGCCCTAAAGCAGCCTCTGCTTTCATCCCACAGCTACACATCCCTCCACAACCACAGCAGTACAGGATTCCAGGCTGTCTCCTGCTATTTCAGAGTTAGCTGTGCATGCAGTGAACATGTCTGGCTCGTTTGCCATCTGGATACACAAGAGCACAGGAGTGCTTCCAGCAGGATGCAGCAGGGCCAGTCACAGTGGATCTGATTTCCTCAAGACCTGCTAGGTCCCGGTCTCTTCATGAAATTTGCTTAACAAAAGCCTCAGCCAATGTTACAATGGTTCAATTCTTCTTTTGGAAGCTCACACAACTTACAGACCAGCTCCACTCAACTGAAGAAATTAAAGGGTGCAGGGAAGGAAGAAGAGGTTTTACAATTTTTAAAATCACAAACCAAAAAATCACCAGCCCAAAGGACAAACAGCAAGCAGACTAGAGAGCAAAGGAAACTCACCAGAGATTTGTGTTTGGTTTTAATTAAAAGGAGTCTCCAGAAACAATCTCCTCAATTTTGCTCACATTTCCATCTCTATACATCCAGCACAACTTCAAAACAAACTGTGGATGTTGCAGACACTTGTTCATTTCATTGTAATGGACTCGTGACCTTTTTAACATTTTAAAGCCTTCTTGGGGAAGGGAGGAGGAAAAGTTGCCAAAGGGCAATTAACTCTTTCTAAATGAATTTTTGAAGATGCATTTAACAAAAGATAGTCGTGTCACATCCCTGGGCAGACAACAGGGATTGTACTGTGCAGGCAAAAGCCAACCCACTTACTTTCAGTCAAGCATGGGAAAGGGGGAAGATGAAGTTTCAAAACCAAGAAGGTTTTTTCCATGTAATGCTTTTGTCTGATGCAGACTTGCTTGAAGCTCTGTTTTTTACATATTGAGGTGAGATCTGAATCAACAGCCATTTCATCTGCTTAATGAAAACACAGGACCCTTTCAGGCAACACAGTTTGAAGGAGTGGCAGAACTTCTTTCCTGGGCGACCGAGGCACAACCAGGGGTTGGCTACTTGCACTGCAAGTTTCTCCTTCCAAAAGGGGATTAAAAATTGAAGCACTCTCAAACTGGAAGCAAGGGATAATAGAGATTTTAAATCACTGCCCCATCCAGCACCAAGACTGCGGTTGTTGGGACTGTTTCCACATCAGGTCTCTCCTAGACCATAACACAGCATCAAGTTTGCTGCCGCTTCACCAGGGAGGCTGCAAGTTCCTACCCCCATACCAGGACCTGGTGCCCTTGTCTTCCTTACCCTCCTACAATGCCAAAGTGCTCCCTCCCATCCAAGCCATCCCAAGCCAGCCTCCAGAGCATGCAAATGGAGTGACGCAGCCGCCGTGATGCTGCCGGGTGCCGGAAGGAGTTGATCCTCCCCGCAGCGAGGTGACCCGCTCGGCACATGGTGGCTGTCTGTAGGGCATTCATCCCGCTCCATTCTTCCACCTGATGGGGGGCAGGAGGGATCCAGGAGCGGCCTCCCGGCTGGATGCAAAATCGTAAAGCAATTAATCAAACCTGCTCAAAGCCGGGCTGACAAGAGCCGGGCCGGCCGTGGTATCTGTCAGGATTGCCGTATTTATCATGGAAATCCAGGGGGGCCCAGGGAGGGCTGTTTCCAAGCACCACCAAACACAGACAGTGCTTGACATGTGTATGGCGCTCGCCTCCACCCTTCCTCGGGGCCTTTGGAAGAGAAAAGCTGCACCTACCCACCCTCTAGAGGAAAAAGCCACACACAGGATCCACAGGGAGCCCTGTCGGCTCCTAAAGGCTCATGCTCCCAAGCTGAGAAGTGATGTCCATAGGAAAAGGACCCCAGACCTTCTACCGCATGTGCTGCACAAACTCAGATGAGAAACTTCCCTGTCTCCCTCTTTTCCCTGCCTCAAGTGGTTACAGCGAGCTGGAAGCACAGCAGCAGTTATGAGGCCACATCACACACACTACACTGGGGGCTTGGGGCACCCATGGCTCAGCTGCTGATCTGGAGACCAAGCTGATGGTCCAGAGGCCTCAGCCAGATTTTACAGAGAAGCTCAACAGTCCTGTCCTGTATCCTAGCAGGAAAAAAAACACCCAAAAGCTAGAAACTGCTCAGAAACTATAAAGGGGAGCAAATGTTTTATAATTGGTCACTACTAAAAAAAAGACCCGCTAAGATCCCCTCTGCCCTGCACTGCCCCACGGGCAGTGGGGGAGGAAATAACAAGAACTTGCTGTCTTGCATCAATGTATGGAGAGTGTAGCACATCCATGCTGGTCCAGGCCCAAAAAGGCAACACTACAGCCATCACTCACTTGACAAAAGTGAAGGCTGCAACAGCCTAAGAGCATAGGCACTGTGAGAACACCGATTACAAGGTGGTATTACAATGCTACAAGCATTCAAATCACCATACAACTAGTAATTAGTCACTCCAGAAAGCTTCTGATCTGGCTGGGTAAGAATCCCTATTTTGCTGTTGTGGAAACAAAGGTAAAAAGCCACCCTTCACCCCCCAGTGAGGCTGTGCCAGGCCCTGCACTTGAATGGTAGGACGTTCTCTCCACTACCTGCATTTATCTTTTCAGCACACAGTGCTCTCTGTAGTCACAAATGCTCCACTTCAGTGCACTGCAGAACAACAAGTGACCTTTTCTGATCCCTTATTAAGGATGACTAATGGATACAGCAATAAAGTTTCATTATAATTTGCTTTTTCCATACATGCAAGTCTCACTCATGGGCTTAAAATTTGCTTTGCTTGATCTTTCGCCCAACTGGCCTGTTCGGTGAGGACAAGCACAATCACCCTGCAATTTCTGCATAATGGGGAATGCAGGTGGGTTTTCATACTGAAAAAAGCGTTCAGGTTTGTGGCCCAGAACAACATCTGAAAACAATTGCAGACATGTGGCGGACCTGCCTGTGTCCCTTGTCATCCAACAAGGCAGGAGCTCAGGGTGCTATGGGGCCAGACACATGGCAGGGAACAGCAGTGATGTGCAGCAGGGGGAAGAGGCCACACCACATCTCATCACAAGCTCAGTCCTGCCCAGAAAACTCAAAGCCACTGAAACATGTCACAATGCCCTCAGATCTCTGCCTCCTTTCCCGGTGTAGCTTGTCTGTTCCTATTCTCTTCTTTGCTGAGGCTAAAAGTCAACTGTGATTATCTAAATACCAGTTAAGGCATGTGTCACTCTTTCCGAAATAAGCAGATAGAAAAATTAAATGTACCTCCTTTGATAGGTCAGTGCATTAGCTCAGACACACCACAACAGCTCAGAGCAACAGAGCTCTTCTACTACTCCTGGCTCTACCCTAAGTACTGCCCCGTGTGTAGCTCCTGCTCTGTGACAAACCGAGACTGCTGCTGATGCTCAGCATCATAACCATCATGGGGTTGTCCTGCTCCTTGAGAGGAAAGTCTGATGGCTCCTCCTCCATCTCCTTAGCATGGAGAAATCCAATGTCTAAGGGCAGCAAAAGGGCCTCCATGTAAGTGAACATGCTCCTAAGCTGCACCAGGTCAGATGCCAGCCCAGATGCAAGACAACACAAATCCTGCTACTTCACTTTATTCACTAGACACTTCAGGTATGTGGCTGGAAGCAGCTACTGTTACTACCACACTCAGAGACCTTCCATTTCATCACACAGCACTCAGAAGTCCAGTGTGATGAAATGATTGCTCTGCTTGTCCCTGATAAACTGTCCTTTAAACGAATGCTATATAAAAAGAATCCACAAATGAACCTGCCTTTTCTCAGCCAGCTGCTTGTTATAACAAGCTTATTTGACAGCTCTGCATGAAGAGCCTCTCTTACAGCTTGTGAACAAGGGCCTGGAGAGTACAATTATGAGTGAGAGCACCACAAAGAAAACAACCACAAGCAGTTACAGCTTCTTCCTATGCTGCATTCACCGGCCACTAAATACCTACAATTACAGAAAACTCCAAAGCTTCACTGTCAGGCAGCAAGAACGTGACCATCCTGAGAGGGAAGGATGGCAAGCTCTGGTATTTGGAGTCACCAGACCCACCTTTGCCTATAACAAGCCCACACTTGTCAGCTGGCACAGTGTAGGTTATTTCCTGCATGCCCCCGGGTGTTCCAACGCTCCAGTCCCCACGGCCACGGCCTCTTCCTCGGGCAACAGCCAAGCTTCCGAAGCCATCCCGTTCCTTACAAGGCAAAACACGTGTATCAGTGGGGGTTTTTTTGCTGGCCCCAACGCATATTTAAAAAAAAAAAAAAACAAAATTAAGCAAGGGAAGTTAAACTGGCTCATAATCAATGGCACTGGGTTAAGATATTCTTGGACATCAGTTTCACACCGAAAGTTTTGAAGCACTTTAAAGAAATGCCAAGTAATGCAGCTTACAGTTGCCTTCCTGACCCAGGAAGATACTTATATTTTTAAATGCATGCCTTTATATCTTCTGAAATAAACCTATAAATAAGCATCAACTACTGAAGGTCTTTTAGTCTGTGATGGGGGCTCTCCTTAGAGCAAACAACAGATCTTGGCACAGGCACACACAGGAGTTGCTTCCAAACCCTTTCAAGTGTCATCCTTTAAAGAACTGCTGGAATTACTCAGCTGAAATGCACATTTTCCAGAACTTCTAAAGGAAGCTTTTAAGTTCAAAGACACATAAAGGATGAACCTATTTTGGTTAACTGATTTCTCTAAAATCAAAAGCCATGGGCATTCAGAGGCTACCATGATAGACTTCAAAATTTAAGTGGATTATTAAAAAAAAAAATTAAATCAAGCATTCAAACCAGATCTAGAGCAAGAAGAGTTATCAAGATGGACAAATTATGGACCTTGATGGACAAATTATGTCCAGGTATGTGATATGGCCTAAAGTCTTCGTTTCTTACAATACAAAAGGGAATACACAACCTCCTTCATGAGTCTGCCCTACTACTTCACCCATCTTTGTACTTCTTGTTCTTGGGCAATGCAACATGTTGCTGTGTCTTAGAGCACAGTGTCTCAATACCTGAACATTTATCACCCTCCTGTGTGCCCTCCCACCAGACCAGAGGGCTGGAGTCTGAAGGGGAGGCACCACTGAGCACTGGCAATGCTCTGCTTTCCAGGCAGAGCCTCCAGTCACTGCCTGATGTGACTCCACTCCACCAGCTCACCATTCCCAAATAACTTCAGTTCCCATACGTTGCCAGAGAAGCCCTTTCCAGAACCCACCTGTGCCGTGAGGATGAGCTCATTGATGATGTGTGCCGCGTGTTGACACCTGTCAGGAAGCCCCATGACCTGTGCAACTCTTTCAGAGCTAATCCCATCATCTGTGAAGAGAGGTGGCAAAGACCAAATCAAACGGAGAAGACATCCACTCTCCAACACAAGCCTCCTTCCAGCACCACCACTGCTGGCAGCATTTTCACACAACAGAACTAGCCCAGGAGCTACTGCTTCCCTCCACCTTCAGCCCCTCTTCCCTGGACTGAAAGAAGACAAAACCCAGCCCACACTGCAGAGGGAACAACACTCAAAAGAAAACACACTTTCAAATGTCAAAAAGCCATGAAAGAGACTGATATAATTTTAAGAGGACAAAAGGCAGCTTTGATAGGTGATCAGACAGCCAAGGACCCAGAGAAAGTTACTCAGAATTAATCAACTCCTGATCCCCAAAGGCTTTAATGTCCTGAAGGAGAATTCTTTGACAGGAAATAAAAGATTTTTGTTATTTATTTTGTTTATCCATATAGTTACCGCTCAAGACATGACTGTTGTGACAGCTAATGTTTGCAAATGAGCTGTATATAATCTTACTCTCTGAAAACCAGAAGTGCATGAGGAGGCAGCACATCATATTTAAATGGGTTTCAGAAAGAGAACAATGCACCTGTAAATGAGGAAAGCCTAAGCTGCTGGAACCTCAGCTCAGATTCACTTTAGCAATCCCAAAGTGGAACACTGGTCAGAAAGTAACGGCTCTCCATCCTCACACAAACCTGGTTTAAATTGAATCCTAACTCCAGCATCATTCTGAATCTTTTTGATCATTTCTCCATTTCTTCCTATCACAATTCCAACAGCAAACCTGGGCACAGAGACCTGATGGGAAAGGCAAAGGAGTGTGAAGGCTCAGAGAACTAGACTGAATGACTCTGATTTTACAAGGAGATGCTCTTTAACTTTGAGGGCGGGCCATGTTAGGCAGCTCCAGGCTACAGAACCGCATCGCTCGAGAAAAAACAAACACGTGGCCACAGATTCCTTCCCCGCTACACAAACTCTGCACTACAAGAATGCAGCTTAAAAAAAAGAGACAATTAGGAAGGTGCCATCTGGGAGCCCACGAGAACTCCTCCTCTTCGCAGCCAGACTCAATTCTTCTGGCAAAAGAACACAACGCATTTCAAAACGAGCTTACAGGTTACATGTGCAGTTCGATGACTTCCCCCCACTGCCCGTCCCCACAGGGAGGTTTAGCAGAGTACTGGTGAAAGAAACGTACCTCTATGCTGCCTCCTCCCATCCTAGCACTGAAATCATTGCGTACGCCTCGGAAGTCTGCCTGATCTTTCTCTCGGATGATCTCCAGTACCATTTCCCTCGCTTGCTACATGGGGAAAGAAGTTACAGTTAGCTTAAAATTGTTCTGCTTGCCATCCTGGTGTTAAGGCCTCAACAGCGGCTCCAGGCACAGGGATCTCCACCTCCTTAACGGGAGCAGCATTTTGATTTAGGGTTTCTTTTTACCACAGTCAGTGGAGATCTGGTCTTGGTGGCATCTTCCACGTCTGACAAAACCTGCCAAGTGCACAGGGTGGCAGCTTGTCGTGTGCAATTGCTTCCTCCAGTCTTTTAAAACAGCCCTTTACCTTTAAAAATATCTTTGATATTTTTTTTTTTGGTTCTGTTTTTAGATTAAAGGAAGTGAAGGCCCTTTCCTACTGGGTATCAATACAGTCAGGTAGAAGCTGAGGTAGCACAGCAGAGACCACATCCACCAGGAGCCAGAGAGCACGTACCAAGGAGGCAGGTGGGCAGCAGTGAGCTTACTGTCTCAGTGAAAAGTTAAGCCCAAGTCTGCAGCAATCCAGCAAGATGTTTTCTGAGACAAGTGAACATTCTTCCTACCTACTGGCAGCCCTCAAGGCCATTCACATGTAGCCCAGCTACTAAAAGGGTACCTTGGAAATAAGCCAGGAGCAGTCACCATTTAAAAAAAAAAAAAAAAAAAAAAGCCTACATGCCCAACCCAAGCCTTTGTTTTTATTACCAGTCAAGCTTTGACATCTTGGTTCTATTTCCAAGCTTGAGGGACAGTAGTGAATCTGATTCCTTTCATTTTTATGTATTTTCCATGTTCCCAGGGTATTTTTTACAAAAGGAAACAACTCAACATCAATTTCAGAGATGTCAAGAAAGAAATAAGGGCGATGGAGGGATTTCATAGGGATTTGAGGGAGTTAGGAAACACTGTTGCAGTATCCACAGAATCCCACCAAACCCAAGGATTCACCATGCTTCCTTGAATGCTTTATAAGCATGCTCAACTTCAATTGCCTCAAAGATATTCTGGCCTGTGCAGTCTCCATGTTTCCTTGGAATGACATATGGCATGGAAGATGTGACAACAGCAAATCTCACAATGCAGAAGCCACCTGGCAAGTGGCAGCAACTGAAAGTATGATTTGTTTACAAGCAGCCAGACTGCCATTACACTCCTTTCTGCACAGCTATACCTCCACAGTAAAAATTTTTTGGGAAAAAAAAAGGATTAAATCTAAAGGCCCACTTGCCATAAGATCTTTGCAAAATAAAACCCAAACACACTATCCCTGAGCAACATCAACTGTTGCAGCAATTTACAGTTAGGGAGATCCTATGAAACAGAACTACTTTTATTGGAGACAGGAATGCTAAGCTAGATTTAAGTACTTAGCAAGGTATGAAAGGCACTTGCTGAGAAGTGAAACCATGGCCGAGAAGTTTAGCCATGGCTAAACTTTAATGCTTTAATTCAAGTGCTCCCATCAGGCTGCAATCCTCCGGTCTCCAGCCGATCGTGGGTTTTAGTTTGAACCGCAGGTATGTCCAGATCTGCAGAACCCTGACACAAGCAGACTGAGGTACCAATATTAAGCAAACCCCTTGGTTTCAGGAGTTGTTTTGGGATAGTTTTTTTTTTTAATTACCTGCGTCAATTGGCTGTCTGAGAGTTTTGTGGAAGGTCCACTGTCTCAAACGTGTGATTCAGTCACTCACTAAGGACCCATCTGCTCAAGTGACAGAGCTGGGAGTTTTCTGCCACACAGACTGGAAAGCATCTCAAAGCTACTTTCTCCAAACCCTCTTCATCTCTACTCCTACCCATGTGCAATATTTATGTGGAGTGACAGCTCCTAGGTTATGCTGTAAACAAGCTAGTCCGGTGTTTTAACTTGCTCTACTCAACCTTAGAGAACAAACAAAACGAGCAGGGATCATTACATTTACAGGTTGGATTTGACTCCATCAGATGTTCACAAATACGCTACAGTTTAAATTTCTCCTCAGTTCTCTGGGGCGACTGCCCACTTGTGTAACATACCTGTACTTTAAATGCATCTCCAGTAATACGGAGAGGTTTATCTGCTCCAGTAGGCAACGGACCATCTTGGATCATGATCATTTTCACACCCGTTCGCTCCTGAAGAAAAAGCACAGAGCACTTTGCTAAGCAGAGTCCCTAAAAAAAGGGACTAAATTTTGGTTACTCAACATCACATAGGTGAAATCAGCACCTTTACAGAACGCTGCTTTAGCTCTTCATGAGTAGTTATAGTATAAATTCAGTAACAGTCCCAGAGTGTGAAAGACTGCCAGAAAGTGTGCCACTCCTCAAACAGCTGAATCCTTGCAAGGAGAACCCCCTCTACCTTGACAGCTGATTTTCCAGCCCTGTCCAAAATCTGTAGCTGTCTGCATGTAACAGTTATTAAATGACCAGTCTCAAAACTATATGACAGAGGTCTAATCAGGGCACTCACGGTTTTTGACATAGATGCTTTCCTAAAACCCTTCATCCTCTAAAAACTTGTACCAGGTGGAGGAATTTTAAAGAATGCCTAGGAACATAGTTTATACGTAACACGACACTTTTAATTAGAAAGGGGTGGGATGAGGAAAAAAAAAAGATGACACACAACCAGCTTTATCACAGATCAGCAACAACAGAGAAGCACAGCACTCTACGACAGCATGGCTGGCATTAAAAAATACTGCAGAGCAGAGCAGACACAGCCCTTCCTTGGCTACAAGGATCCCCTCCTGAACAGCACACACCAAGTGTCATCTACAGCACACAGGTTTCTGTCACAGCTCTGGCAAAACTCCACTACGTGCATAGCTGGGGCCACATCGCTTTTGTTTGTAACACAAGACTGGATTTGAGTCCAGCTCTCTGAAGGCAGAAGAGTAGTCCCTGCTGGAGAAGGTGAGAGCACTTAAGGCTCTCCATTTCAGCCCGCTCCTGTCGATCTAGAGAAGCTGCAGTAGGGAAGAGGAGCCCTAAAGGAAATGCATCTTGCGCACCTGCAACTGTTTTATTGTTTCACCTCCTTTGCCGATGACTAGACCCACTTTGGATGCCGGGATCAAAATCTCCTGAATCGTACTGTTGCCATCAACATCGTTGTGAAAACCAGGTCCGTTCCGACAGCGATCTACAATCTGCCCCAGTAGCCGTTTTGCTTGTCTTTGGAAAAGAATCGAGGGAAACAACCATTAGACAACATTGTTCCACGTGACCAAGAGACTAGGAACCATCGGAATGAAAAGTGATCAGGGAGAGGAAAAGAAGTGAAAAGATGGAGGAAACCATAGTCAGCACAATGTTTGCCTTTTTTTTTTTTTTTTTTAACTCTCTGATATCTATTTTCCCCTATCATGATTACTTTATGAGCAGTTTGATTTTTGAAAGGGGAAGAGAGAAGGAAGAGCAGCAGCATGCTCTGACCTCTTAGGAAGTTAAGGACAATAGTTGGACTATAGCATTTGGGGTTCTTACTTTCAACGAAGACACTTTAGGTTCTGAACTTTTCTAACGCACACGGTATTTGGTAAAACTCAAACTCTGTTCTCCTTCTCAGTCAAGACAAAAAGCACACACTGCTCTGACACTAACACAGCCCGTGGATTAATCATTCTCTGATCAGTCCCAGGCAACTGCCTTGCTCTTCTCTGCCTGCTCTTACCAGCAGCACCAGAACACTGTCCTAACACAGCCTCTGCTCCAAGCAGTAGGTGCTGAAGCTACACCGCGAAGTGAGGCAAGGATACTGCAGCAGCCACCAGTGAAAGACTGGGTTCTTCTACTCCTGGTGAGAAGAGACACACAAAGAAGCATTTGGGAGATTAAAGATCCCTCCACTAAAATATTTAGCATGTCAGAGGTAACTGACAGGGTTGCCCTTCATCTTGAAGACTCCTACACCAACACATCCCATTCCTGCCCTTGTCCCACAACCCTTCTGAAAGTCCAAGAAATTCACTGGTTCCCTGTTCATTCCCATGCAGCATCTTCCCCTCTCTCCACTTCACACCAAGCTGTGGCACACCCTAAGAATGACTGTCTTCTCTCCGGGGATTTGAAGAACCAGTACAAAGTCGCCCCTTCAAGCAGACATTCACCCAAGGCAGCTCAGGGGGTGGTGCTCTGAGGCTGCACACAGAGCAGAGCACTGCTTGCTCTCGACTTTCTCACAAAACAAGGGAAAAGGTGGAATTTCTGAAAGCCCACTTCGAAGAGTTTTATTTATCTATCTTCATATTTTGCATGAAGTTCTCCTAGTCACAATATAGAGACCACAACAGTTAATATACAACATATTTCAGATGAGAAGGGGTCACTTGGAAATTAACCCTATTAGTTGCCACCGGATATAACTAATGAAAACACTCCTCACAAAACCCTTCTCAAAGAAGTCTGACATCTAATTGGTTTCCTTTCTTCATTTTCTTTTTCTACAAGTAGCCTGAAAAAAATACTTCAAACAACCACCTTGACAAGAATTTTAGCACAAAAGTAAATTAAATTTCACCTAATTCCATGTCCATGTTCCGCTTCACAAATTAAGTATTCTCACTTCTAAATGTATTAATGTTTTATTTAAAGGACATGACAGTTTAACCGCTTGTTTCAGAACCACAAAGTCTTAACTATAACTCTCCCCCCCCTTTTTCCACAACTGCATCAGGCATCCCAGCTTTTTAATATTTTGCTCTTGTTCTAAAATATCCTTTGCTAAAGGGGGAAAAGCACTTCAATATCAGCAAGAAGACACTGCCTGCCCTATAATGTGAGTCTGCCAATTACATTTATTCTGGCTCACTGCTTGCAGTATTATGGTAGAATAAGGAGATTTAAGTACCCTTAGATCTCTTAGGAATGGAAGAATGATGAGTGTCTTCTCTTTAGAGAGACAGTCTTTGCACCCATGTATTTTCACTATCAAATGCAACTCAAAGATTTCCAGATGGATTTTAAAAAACCCACCTACCCAAAGGCTGGGGAGAGAAAGAGCAGCTCCATATGTTAAGTGTGTTCCTGTAAGCCTGAGGATCCTGGATCCAGTTCCAGCAGGAGGTCCTCAACTGGTTTGTGAGAGTCTCAAACTCAGCTCCTGGGAAGGGGGAGGGAGGAAACACTGTCCCTAAAGTTTCTATAGGACTAAAGATCAGAAATCCCTGCGGGCTTGGCCACGTGTCTCTACCATGCAAGGAGCAGAATCAAGACTTGGGTTCAGTCCTTTGCTTCTTGTTGGCAGCGATGCAGAGACAAGCACCCAGTGGGCCTCACGCTGCTCTGCAACAACACCAACACCTCCAGGGTATCCTGGAGTGGCACCGACAGGCTTTACAGGCCTCATGCAGCCCTTCTTCAGCTGGAAGGATGGTCATCTCAATAGGAGTAGGGAAGCGAAGGGGAGAAGAGACGTGCCCTTCAAACAGCTTAGCTCAGTATCCTGGAAAGCTGCAGTTTGAAAACTGCATCCTAGGTGCCCTAAGAGCAACCTCACCCTGAGGAGGGGAACTCCAAGGAAATTTCTGCAGAGGATTCAAACTGCAAGTGGAAAAAAAAAAAAAAAAAGCCTTTGAGGTGCACAGTTTAAAGCATCAGACCAAGAGGTTCTATGCTCCAGAGACCCTCAAGTTTCTCTAGGCCAACATTTGCTGGTGTGGCTAATAACCAAGTAGCACCACTGACAGAGCGCAGCATTAGGGAGAAGAGAAAGAAGGAAAAAGGAAGGAAATGAAATCAGAACTCACTCAATGCTCTCTGGTGTCCCAGTGAGTACACAGGGCCTCTCGGGCATCCCACCACTGTCTGCAAAGGAAACAAGAAGAAAACTTGTAACACGGAATTAAAAATGTGGCAGCTGTTTGAGTAACTCTCAAGCACCAATGGAAGCACCATCCCCCTGCACACAGAGCATGCTAGAAGAATTCAAAGACATCCAGGATCAACATATTTTAAATTATTTACTGGATGCCTGCATTCTTTTAAAGCCTCCCCCACCAATTAAGAGGGAGGGGTAAGAACTTGGATGACATTCATCAACAGTCCCATGTACAGCACTGCAGCACTGTCTTCCCCAAAGCAAACCAGCACAGAACAAAGATCCTGTTTGGGTAGATGGTCCCATTTTTATGATGCAAGGCAAGCTGTATGGAGAGCTGCTGCCACCCTCCTGGAATGTCTTCTGGCAGGAGTTGGAGCCGACCAGACCAGTCACAGGCAAACCACGGCGCTGAGCAAAGCAGCACCACCAGGAGGGAGCTCAACAAAATGGACTGTCCATTTACACTGTGCCATTCCCCAAACCACCTGACAAACCTGTTCTCTCTGCTGGCTGGGAGGTGGGTCCCACAACAGCTCTCCCATGCCTGTATCCCTGTTAATGGTGATAACACACCAGGAGCACGGGAAGTGCCTGATCTAATGGCCACAACACCCTTCAACATTAAAACCTGTTTACCCACAGTACAAAGAGCCTCTTACCTGGAGCAATTTGAATTTTGCAGCCAGACTCTGCCTGAATCCGTGAGATCTGTTCTCCTCCCCTGCCGATTACTGAAATGAGTTCAACAAGCATCAGAACATACCATTTTCCCAGGTAACTGCAGAGCACCTTCCCCCTTTTACTCCTCTGCAGCTATCTATAAAGGAACAGTTTGACTCCAGGATTGCAAAAGAGACATCCACAGCATGACCAAATTCATCATAGCAGCAAAAAACCCATTAAAATACTGCTGGAAGTTATTCTATTTGCTTGCAAAAACAAACCAAAAACCCTGAGTTGCACCAGAATGGAAATACATAGTATGAAAGAAATAAGGCACTAGTTTGAGCGCGGCTAGAAGAGTAATTTAAGTACATCTTGTTCAGCCTGAATCAACAAGCCAGTTATTTGGGGGACTAAAAAACACAAAGACTTTTATTTCTTTAAAATTCCTGTTTTACTGCCATTTTTGAATGGCCATGCTATTTGGCTGGTCTGCACTTCGACAGAACTACATCCTGAAATGCCCCATCAACCCCAAGTGAACAGAAAAATCCATCTCCCTTAACTGCGAGTCGACACATTGCTGTTTCACAATGAGACATACAGAGGACAGAGTGTGCCAATCCCCATTCCTGCCCTTCCCAGACTGCAAAAAGAGCAAAACTGTCAAGTCAAACAGGTACGCCTGGCTCAGGGTGCTCCCAAAGAAGCATCCCAGCTGTGGGTTTGCATCCCCCCCATCTGTCTGCCCCTTAACCAGGATGAGATTTAACACAGAGATGATGCCTGCAAAGCTCCCCTCTCCCAGGGCCAAGCCTCTCTCCAGCGTTCCCCCAACGTGTGGTGCCAGGACTGACAGATAAAGAGGTCTGGCAGGAGAGGAAGGAGCATTTCCTTTGCAGGAATTTGAGTTACAGTCTTATGGTGTCTTTAGAGTCGGGACAAAACTTGGCGCACTATGGGGTAATTATCACGGCCTGTTATTTTCCTTTTTACTCTCCATATATCAAATTGGAAGGGATACACAGAGACCCAGCAGTGGAAGAGTCTATGCAATCACTGTAGTAACACATCAGCAGGAGGTGCCATTGAAAGGAAGAGTAATGATCATTAAGAGGAAGAGAGAAATTAGGATCAAGCTTGAAAGAGAACAGTATCAGGAATGCAAATGCAGCAAAAATTCTCATTTGGTTGCGTTTCCGTGAAGCAAACGCATGAGATATTTAAAATTCTCCTTAACTTGCCTTTAGTCAACT